>DWQW01005707.1:0-17378 GCA_018249695.1 Heliconius erato demophoon
TCGATCAGTGTCTATAACTAAATCACCTAGTCCTAGCAGTGTGAAGGGCATGGGAAAGCCTTCAGGTACTTCAAGCCATCACAGTAGTCCGAGGCACTCGCCAGTACAAAATAGCCCAAAACACTTACCCGGATATTCGAGTCCAAAAAACCACAGTATTTCTTCCCCAAAACATAGTTCTTCTGGTTCGGGGAAGCCTAGCATGTCCACTCTGAAATCGGCGACGAGTGGTTCCCCATCCGGCAAGTCAGGCACGACAGGGTATGATTTAACAAAAAAAATTTCAAAGGAAAGCTACAGTTCTAGTTCTATGACATCTAGAGATAAAGAAAAGAAACATTCCAGTTTATCTTTTTCTAGTTCAGACAGAAGTAGTCCTAAATTAAAAAACCCAATGAAACTTAAACAATTAGAAATTACCCCAGTCTCGTGCGATAGTCCCATGACTGAACCTTTAATATCACCACCTAATGTTGAAGTGAACAAATCTAATGCTCCCAGTCAAGCTCGAAATAGAAAAGGTTCCCTCAGTGCCGTCATAGATAAACTCAAATCCGCTCAACACTGTGGCACTGATTCTGAAATCACAGTAAAGCCCAGTTCCTCCAGTAGTACAAAATTTTCAGATCCTAAAAGTAGTGGTACTAGTAGCAGTATGAAGCTTAGTGAAAGTAACAACCAGGAATACATGGTCAAACCTAGTTCAGATGGCATGAAAATAACTATTAACAAAACAAGGTCCAAAGAGTCGTCGAGCAGTAGTTCTAAATTAAACTACTCTGGTTCAAGTTCCGGCAAACAGTCGTCACCTCAACTTACCCCACCGAGCCAAGGCTCACCCAAGACTCATACTGGCTTAAAACCAGGAGTTATTAGTGGGCCTGCTTCTAAAAAAACCCAAGTATTGCAGTCATCCAAGACAGCGAGTCTTTCGTCAAGTTCAACCCCTCCCAAAGCAAATATGAGCCCTTCAGACCAATCTAATTCTAGTGGTAGCGGCAGTGCTACAAAAGTGCCTTATTCTAAGTCCAGTAGTAGCTCAACTGGTATTAACTTGTCTAAATCCGCCTCTAAGTCTAGTTCAGGATCTCCTAAAAGCAGTAGTGCCGATCTTGCCAAAATCATAAGAGACCGAGATCGTGAAAAAGCTAGGACCAAACTAATGAGCAGTTCAGAAAAGTCTATTTTTTCATCTAAATCTGAACGACATTCAAGTCCTAGTAGCTCCAGAGATGACGTAGATGGAGATCGCTTTAAAAATGCATCTAAAGACGCAAATTTTCTTGTCGAAGGATTGATCAAGCCACTTGACACCAGCAGGTTTCAAATTCCTAAAAAAAAGAATCAAAACACCCCTGATAAAAATAGTCCAGTGTCACAATATGACAGTCGCTCTATGGTTAACGATTTTGCCCGTTCTATGGATCAGAATAAATATGGATTTCCTCATTTTGATAGTCAAAATCGCAACGTAGATTCTATGCAAAAATCCGCGTACCCATTAAACGTACCAAAGCCTTTATTGAACATGGGTGGGTTGAGCCCGAAAACAGTGGCTCCAAACAAGTCGGACCAGTCGGAATATTCTAAGACGCTTTCAGATAGTATATCGAAGGGGGAAAGTCCGCAACGAAGCAAGGACGACTCAAAAGAGGGATACTCGGGCTCGTACCCCATGATGCCGATAGATTATAAAACGGATATGGCGAAGGGGTTTCCCGCACCTAAGGGAAGTTCAGAAGATAGGAAAGGTGCGGACTCTTGCATGAAACCCCCCGCAAGTGGCACCGTCGCTAGAAGTGGAGCCACAACACCGCAAGAAGCTGCTGAAATGCTGTTAGATTTTTCATCTTCATCAGGAAGTAAAGTATCTGGGATGGTAGCTGTCCGACCGGTGTACCCTGCGTCGCCAGCTCTCTTGCAATTAGCGAAAAGTCCAGCCCCTTCTCCTCTCGTAGCGCCCTCACCCCACTCTAATTCACCATGCATTACTGACGACGAGCTCATGGACGAGGCTTTAGTGGGGCCCGGGAAATGAATTTTATCACTATTTTCATTTAAATTAAAAGACTACAAATTCTTATTTTATTATTTATAAATGCTCTGATACTAAAGTGCTTATTTATTTAGTGTTATTTAAAATACATACAATTTGTAAGTTTAAAATATTTAGCATGGGATGAGATAAACACCAAAGTACTGGGATATCAGTTAAGACTAACTACGAATTTTTAAAGAAGGTGGATATGTATTCATTTTAATTTAAGTATGTTTATATACATGACATTATAACCAACATAAGTAAATGTATTAAAAGTAACTCATTTGAAAATATATTCTTTACGAAACAAAATATAAACGGATTATTCACCCTCTTAATATATTTGTAATTTATTTACGTTGAAAAGTTAAATTATTTAAATTGTATACAATATGTCGTGATAGGTGTAAGCAGATTGAACTTTGAACGTGAAAATGTTAATTACGTAACTGGCGTAATAATAACAGTGTATTTCGTTGTATATTATGCTGATGCTATTTATACTATGCATAATAAAACTTGTTTAATTGTATTTTGATAGTAAGAATTGTTCATTTTCCACTAATCGATTGTGGTAACCGTTCAAAGAAATGTTAATTATTAAAACATTTAAATTATATTTTATTATAATTTTCTTATAAACATATATAAATATAATTTAAAAAGAAAACACTAAATACAGATGCAGTCCAAAATATAGATAATAAAGTAATTAGTTTAAAAAAACGAAAATTGACCAATTGCCATGAAAATACAAACGTAAACTAAAGTGTATTTTAAATGTTTAAGATGTAAATAGATTGTATTCTTATTATCAATTGCGAAATCCATAAATCGATCAGGCATACATTAATTTACATGCTATTTATATTTAAGAAAAGTTTAACAATAAATAATATAATGAAAACCACTGTCTTTTTTTATTTCATTTATTTATTACAGTATATATAATCTGACGTTTACATAAATATAAAATTTAAATAGTAAAGTATAATTACAATATTAATATTTCTATTTCTACGTTTCAATAATATCTTAGAGAGCTTGGATAATATCCATAGTAAGGGTAGAAGTAATAATATCTTCTGTAGGCATACGGTCTTTTAAAGTATCTTCTTGATGCATACGGTTTTTGAGGCTTACGAGATTTATGCTTTTTTCGGAATATTGGAATTGGAACAAACCCAGCTGCTGTATCCATAATTTCGCTTGGATCCCTGTTTATCAAGTCGTTGTAATAATAATCGTCATCTCTCATTGGTACAATTTCATTGTCAAAACTAAGTATATTGTTATCTGGCAATATTAAAGTGTTATCAGTTGGTGGTCCTACTTCTAAAATTTTATCTGGATTGTTTTCTTCTATAATGATATTTACATCTTCGTCAAACTTTGGTAAATCTTCTTGAAAAGATTCTATTGCTGCTGTTTCTTCGTCGCGTTCTTGTTCATTTTCACCAATATTGGAAACTGTTAAATCATTGCCTCTTGAAGTACTTTCTTTAAAAATCACATTTTTATCGGTCACTGCTAGTGTTAAACTTGGACTTATAATGGAAATACTAAGCCCCACCGCTATCCAGAAGACTGGGTTTTTTTTCATTTTACTGTAATCAAATGTGAAATGTGAGAACTCGGCAGAAATGATGTATGTTTGGCAGTAACAAAACCTTATATTATGAATTTTCCAGGTCAAAGAAAGGCAACTGCGATATAATATTTAAATAAATAATTAGACCCTAAACGCTAATATCGAAATCTAGTTCATAAAATAATGTCACTACAATGTTATTATTTCTATACATATGGGGACTTTTTATTGTAAATATTATGTAACATTATCTTTTAATAAATATATTAAGGAATCAGAATAATATAGCTATATACTACGTGATTTATTTTTTTATGGAAAAGGACAAGGCAAACGAGCGTTCGGGTCACCTGATGGTAAGTGATCTTTGAAGGTTCGATACCCTTTGACAGAAATCTTTATATTTAAATATTTAATTTTATTAATAAACGAATTGTGGCGTTAGGTTTCTGTGTAACTGTATGTAGAGACCGTAGTGGATTGTCTCCATCGTTTCACATTTTTTACCAAACTGATACCTCGTTTGTTTCAGAAAACGAGATAAAACGGAGACTAAAACAATCGAGTTAATCAGAAAATTATAAAAGACATTCAGATTTTAAGAGGGCATCTAGAGAGTACGGATAAACTAAATTAAAAATTACCTCCATGAAAACATAACAATAACTTAAATTACAAAAAAGCCGACTGGTTGTGGGTTCGGTCCCCACTCCAGGAGATGAAATATTTACTTATATTTCCATTTCTTCGCTCTGGTGTCGAGGCAAAGTGCGGCGTTGAGTTCTTCCACTCAACACGCAATACCTCCAGATTTCAGCAGAAAGTGGGGAAGAGAGTGTCTTAACACTAGGTTCCCTCTGCCTTCCCTGCTGTGTGCGGGATACAGTGTGAAGCTGATTTTTATTTTATTTAAGTACTTACTTGTATTAGCATCTAACTCTACCGTCGTACTGCCCCTGCCACGATTGACCCCGATAGTTTCTTCTTTGTGCTCGTGCCTGTTCCCGTCTCTCCTTTAATCTTTTCATGGCAAACCGAGGCAGGAAAGGATGAGATTCAGCTGTTTCCATGATTTCATCTTCAGGGACTAATGCGGCATTTTCCTCTTCTGTTGGTTTGGCTTCATTTTTAATTACACATAATAAGAAAGCGGCCGCAAATAAACAAATTACTTTTAAAGACATTTTATTTATTTTAAATCGCAATTATTGTTATAGTGTATACGAAGCTGGCTAATCCCAATGTAATCTCGGAGGTCTCGTTCGGTGATTATATAGGAGTCTTGAGACGGATGACACATTAAAACACATTTGTTTACAATTTAAATGTGTTTTAGGAAATATAACGGATCATATCATCACTTCCAATTACTGTGTACTCGTTCTTAGCTATAGTAATGTACATTATTTCTTTCTTTTCTTTTTATTTTTATAAATAGTGTTATAGTAGGTAGGCTATCATCACTACACCTCTACTTATACAAAATCACTATTTAATATAAATATGTATATAACTTACATAATGTAATTAAATTTGTTTCAAATTTACAATCTGTTTCCTACAAAGTTCCATGAAATTGTAGTATGTATTAACTTTGATAATTCGAATTTTATGTTAATTTTGTAAATATGTACATATTGTAGAAGTATCAGTAGTACCTTTAAGTGGATCTTTTCTTTTCACATGGAATCTAATCTTAAGTTCTAATTTATTCTTTTTTTGGGCTTCGTATGTTTTCCATTTAACGTAATTTTAACGAAATGATCGGTGTTCCACTGACACACTCGAATGGTCATAAAAATGACTACTGATAATATTGAAAATATAATTTAGAAACATTAGATTTACCTAACTATGAATAGATCTGTTTCGACTACAACTGTAACTGTACAGCAGTGATTCATATAGATACTATAAATCCGTAATTAATGACATTGAAATCATAAATAAACTTGAATTTCCTTGAAAATAACGCAATTAACCATAGACCTAACAATCATATTGAGGAAGTGCACGAGTGTGGCTTTGCATGTTATGCTACGTCGAAATGCTTATATGCTTGGTATAACTTATTTATGTTGTTACCATTTCTGTAGGGATATTTTTACAAATTTCCACTAACCAAATAATTATTTAGAATTATCATTTGGCGAGAGAGAATGCTATTTAATTTTTTTTTTACATTTTTCTTCGTTGTTAGTTTTTAGAAATTATGAAAAATTTAAATTAGCGGGATCTGAACCCGCTAAACCCGATGAGTATGGCTTAGTTGGTCAGAGCGCTAGGACGGTTGCCAAGAGGCGCGGGTGCAATCCCGCTACATTCAAACTTTTATATATTTTCTAATAAGTATTTTTCTTTCCTTAGTATGGAATAACTGTTTATAAATGTTAAAAAAAATCAATTATATAAAACACTACAGATGAGAGTGACAATGATGAGGGGCTCTAATTTGCATTTCTGTTATAAAATTATTTTTGTCTCGCCTATTGTATTTTTAATTTCCCAAACAATTCGACATATGATCAGCATTCATATCAGTGTAACATTCAGTATCGGACATGACGTCTATAACACGAGGACAAATTAGAATTTTATAAAGTACCTTGGCAAAGTTAAATAGACGTAGATCAAAAACTGACAAAAAAATAAATAAATATATAAAAAAAGAATTCAAATGACAGCTTATTTTGAAAATAAACTACATAAACGATAAATTTAAGTAAAATTTGTCTACTATTTAAATGTTATCAAAAGAAAGATGAAGATTTTTTTATCTATAAGTACACTTAAAATATCTATACTCTTATAAACTTGAAGTGTGTCTGTGATGTCACAGTAACTGTGTTTTTTAAATGTCTGTCTGTCTTACTGTTTGTCCAGATTAATCTCCGAAACTGTTCAATCTAATTTTGTATGACTTTACTAGAAGATAGAGAAGATTGTGGAGCAACATATAGGCTTCTTATCCCGAATTCCCGTGGGATGGCAACACCGTATTTACGGTTTATTCTTATTTTATTTCTTATTATTACGACAATTATCCACTCCTATTTAGATATGAAATAAGCAAACATTTTGTATTAAACACATGAAACAGATGAAATCAGACAGTTCAATCCATATCCAAACATTTTTCCAGAGGTAAATCAATAGTTGTATAACTTAAACCGGCGAGGTTCAAAGCGAGCCGTTAGTATTTATATAAAAACATTTTAGCTTCACTATTAACGCACGCTACCTATACATCATGATCAAGTTTTCATAAAAAATTTGAGAAAGTGCAAACACTAAGTGGTTGCTTGAGAGGATGTCATCTCGCGGGCACTCCCCGCGAGACTCCAGCCTAGGCTTGCGGCCGTAAACAGAGCGTTGAATTATTTTAATTTTACATTTTCTCGAAAAATATACGCCTAAATTGTATGAAATTTCCTTGGTAATTTTCGGTCGTAAATTTCAATGTCCATGTCAAGTAAAAAACGATGAAATATCACCTTGCATTTTTCAATTATTTTATGTCAAAAAATGTCTTATTTTGCAGCGCACGCGCTTGTAGCAATTCGATGGCGTTCATTATTATTATTATTATTATTTCGTTATTTCAGGCTAACTAAGACTTACACCGTAGTGCTATATAGCCTATACCATTCCTGTGAAATGTAGCTTTCATGCAAAATAAAAAAATAATTCGGAACAGTACATTCTGAGATCTTAGCGATTAAACAACTTTTCCGCTTTATTATATTAGTATAGATTGATGCTGATTACAATTATAATTCTCGAACCATGTTTCTTTCTTCGCGTTTTATACCATTAATAGTAGTAACTAGAACGTGATTTTTTTTATTTTAGAGACTTTGCGTATTAACTATCGGAACTCAACGCCGCGCTTTGTCTTATTACTAGAGCAAGTAAATGAAATTATTAAATAATTTATTCTCCTGACTTGGAATCGGGCCCGCAACTATCGCGACTCACCTTTTACACGAGGTGCCACTGCGCATCATATATTATATATTAATCTATCCGTAAATATTAGAATATGTTATTCTGTTGCATGAACTGTAAAGATCAATCTCAATATTTTCAGTAGTTTTTGTTGGAAAGAAGGAAAAATATCTATCTTCGTTTCACATTTATCAGTTCAGTTCAGTTCTTTTATTATGGCGTATCGAGCGTGCCAGTTGAGCACAAAAACACATTTATAATATTAGTCAAATTATCATTTCAAAGATTACAAAGATTAATTAATTCTCGTATGATATAAGTAGAAATGATTATTATCTTTATTATTTAATAAACGCTTTTTCAGACATCAGCTTGATAATTTTAGTAATAAGTATTAGTTTTTTTTTAAATCTAAGTATAATTATAATGTTTAATGTAATTGATGATTCTTAGAATAGAATTAACGTTTTGCGCTATAGTAAGAAAAATAAGAAGCGTAAGTATTTCACGAATCCTGACTTTTAAAATATCATTTATTCGCATACCTAATCAGTACATTGAAATACTGCTTCGGCATAAATATTCATAATTTTATGTTAATCTATACTATAATAGAATTTGAGGCCGTCGTGGCGCAGGGGCACAATGGTGTGACTGTAACGTGGCGATTGTGGGTTCGATCCCCACTCGAGGAAATAAAATATTTATTTAAATTTATATTTTCTTTTCTTCGCTCTGGTGTCGAGGCAAAGCGCGGCGTTGATTTCCGCCACTCAACACGCAATGCCTCCTGAATTCGGCGCAAAGTGGGGAACGGAATATCTTAACACTAGGTTTCCTCTGCCTACCCTGAAGTGTGCAGCGTCAAGGTGATTTAATTTGATTTTATACTATAATGGATCACTATAAAAAAATGTGTCTGTACATTGAATATTCTTGGAAAAACACCCTTACATTAGGGGGATGCAAAAAAATGCTGATACAATATTTTTGCCTGTTTGAAATCCTATCTATCCTACAGAGATGCTAACATCAAAAATAAATTGTAATAAGCATATAAGTTTCATGATCATTCATTCGTGTTATGTATTCGTATGTTAAGAAAAACATTAATAATTTTACCAAAATTGGTGTTAACACTAGGAATAGTCTTAATGTTGGTGCACCTGTAACTCGGTTGCATCGAACCCGTAATTCTTTTATGGGACAATGTGTACGCTTTTACAGTAGGATCCCAGAAAACGTCAGAAAATGTTCTATATCACGATTTAAAAAAATTGTGAAAAGACGTTTGTGTGGTATCATTGTCACAGATAATTAAATATGTATTTGTTTAAAATTGATTTAAAAAAAAAAAATCCCGCTGAGCTTCTTGCGCCGGTTCTTCACAGGTCTGAGGCATTAACTTTAGTGAACTGGTGGTAAATTATTTGACGTTCAAAAAATTAAGCATGTAACTTCTTATTTTGAATATGAAGATGAGATGAGAAATGAAGAAATGTTTGGGCACGTCTAACGAATGAGCGATGAAAGAATGGCAAAAAAGATTTATGATGGAAAAGTGAGGGGTAAGAGAGATAGGGGGAGACCTCGGTTGACTTTCGAAAACACAGTATCAAAGATACTTGAGGAAAGTCCCGTAAAAAGCATGCGCCCATACCACCCCCCGGAGGTCATGTATGAAGAGGTTGATGACAGTGCACGAGGCGAAAGAGATATGTAGAGACCGTAGCGTTTCCGGCGCTCCGTTCTCTCTAATTAACACCCCCCCCCCCCCTAGGGAGAAAGCGTAAGGTTAAGTTAAGATAGCTTAACTATGACCGTGATATTTTTATATTTGATGATTTAAAGTAAACTTGTTGTTTTCGGCAATTATAGTACCAGCTGTTGTGCTAAATAGTGCCAAAAGAAATAATGATACCAGCCTCTGTTACCTAAAATCTCTCCATCCTAAAAACTATATGGTAACCACTCCAAAAATTTTGCTAAAAAACAACATCTACACGAATATATCACTGCAAAGCTAAAATTTAGCTTAATATAGATAAATTACAAATATTTTAGTTACACATTTAAATAAAGAAAATTCTGTTAATTCTAAATTTAACAATCTTTACATTTTTATTTATATTTCATGTACAACAGAACACGTTTTCTATGCGATATTGTAGATAGATATGATAAAATAGACGTCTTTACATCACGTTTTCACTTCAACAATGTTTATAGGTAAAGTTATTTATTTCAGTAAAAATAATATTCTTTTATATCTATTTAACATGATATTTACTTTACAAATTAGTTACTTTATTATAAACTTATTTCTTAAAATGTTTAGCCCAGCAGAAATCGCATGCATTACTTTGAAGTTTAAACTGAATATTTTTTTAATGAATTTTTTTTAATGAAAAATATGATCTATTTTGTAAAATTCTACATTCTATATACTCTACTTTATCATATCTCTATTTATTATATAATTAATAATAGCAAAATAAAAAATATTCAAATGAGTAATAGACGCGTTCAATGACAAATAAGACAAAGCAAATAAAAATATTAAATATAATAGACATTAAAAATAACAAAACTAAAAATATCTGCTTAAATGTAGCTTCTGCGTATTGCGACATATTGTACGCGTTTCTTTAAATATCTCACATTACATATCAACTGTCACTCTTGTATACGCCTTATAATAATTGTTGTAGGTATATGGCGGTTTTCACGTGATATCTTGGAATACTACTGAGTAGGTATTATAAAAGAATTTTTATATTTTAGTAAGTATAAGTTCAAAATCAAAGTTCAAAATCAAAATCAAATCAGCTTCACGCTGTATCCCGCACACAGCAGAGTAGGCAGAGGGAACCTAGTTTTAAGACACTCCGTTCCCCACTTTCTGCGGAATTCTGGAGGCATTGCGTATTGAGTGGTAGAACTCACCGCCGCGCTTTGCCTCGACACCAGAGCGAAGAAATGGAAATATAAATTTAAGGAAATATATATCCTCGAGTGGGGATCGAACCCACAACCAGTCGGTTTTACAGTCACACTTTGTGCCCCTGCGCCACGACTGACCCCAATAGTATATTTTATTTACACATTTAAATATATTATAGTTCTCTTGTAAAATTTGAGATGAGAATATAAATAAAAATAAAAAAAGGCAAATTATGTTGGGAACAATCTGCTAGTTCTTAGTGTTTTACTAAAAATGTGTTTATTGGACAAAAATTGTCATCAGTTTCATCATTTTACTTCTCCTGTATGAAGTAAATTTTAAGTCTTTTAAAAATTAAAATTAGCTTCACGCTGTATCCCGCACACAGCAGGGTAGGCAGAGGGAACCTAGTGTTAAGACACTCCGTTCCCCACTTTCTGCCGGATTCTGGAGGCATTGCGTGTTGAGTGGCAGAACTCAACGCCGCACTTTGCCTCGACACCAGAGCGAAGAAATGGAAATATAAATATAAGTAAATATTTCATCTCCTGGAGTGGGGACCGAACCCACAACCAGTCGGTTTTGCAGTCACACCTCGTGCCGCTGCGCCACGACCGGCCTCAAGTCTTAGTCAAAGTGAGTTTAAGTCTTTTAAACAGACAATTTTAATTATAATCACTAATACAGAGAAAACGCAGTGATATGACACTCCGTTCCCCTCTTACGTCGAATTCTGGAGGCATTGTGGGCTGAGTGGCGCAACCAAACGCTTTTACTTCGACACCAGAGGGAAGAAATGGAAATATAATTTAAATAAATATTTTATTTCCTCGAGTTGGGATCGAACCCACAACCAGATTCGTTTACAGTCACACTTTGTGCCCCTGCGCCACGACTGACCACAATATAAATAAAAATATACACCATCAATAACAACACAATTATTAAAATGAACTTGGGCATACCGATTCCGTTTGTAAGCCTATCTGTAAACAAAACATTATTGTCGTTGTTCTAAGAAATATAAACATTATATCTGTTTACACAGGTTCGAATCCCGTTTTACTACATACATATTTTGTAATGATATAACTATTCCAATTATCATAACCGGTACACATTTGAAAACATTGTCACGTTTACCAATACCTTCCCAGATAGGTATTACTTCTGTGCTCTATACTTACCAATACTCAATAATTTAATTTTAGGTTCCGTATCTGAAGAAAAAAAAACGGAAACCTTGTAGAATTATTTTGCTATATATTTTGAGATCGTGTCGGAGCTTGATAACTTCAAGCTGAAATTAATATCAAGTATCCAGGTCTACGGTCCCTTAGAATAAAAAAAAGAGAACGAAAATAGAGAAAAGAGACGTAACCCAGTTGTAGCGCGGGGGCACAAGCGTGTGACTGTAAACGCGACAGGTTGTAGTTTCGATTCCCACTCAAGAAAATGAAATATTTAAATTTTCATTTCTTCGTTCTGGTATTGAGCGCGTCGTTGACTCCCGCCATTCGACACACAATGTCTCCAGAGTTCGACGGAAAATGGAGAGCGGAGTATCTTAACATAAAGCTTTCTATGTCTACCCACTTACATGCAGGAACCGAGCTATATGCAGGATACAACGTGAAAAGACCACCAACAATAGGCGACTTTACATAGAGTGATCTGTTGCACAAAATTAGTGTATGAGCATTGCTTATTTTATCTTCTTTTGATATAAAAATGAAAGTTTCGTCTTTTACTTAATTTCTTCTAGATTTTTTGTGATTTTATGTTATTTCTTGATGTAAGAAAAACAAAAGTCCTTAATCGTAGCAATGAAAATGGAGTTTAAAAATTTTCGAATACTATAGAAGCAATTTGTTGATTATTTTTCTTATCGACGCTTACTTACTCTTTTATTGTAATTTGAAGTAAGTTGTTACATGATAAAATAAATAATTTCTTGTAGCTGCAATATCTTTTTTCAGTCATTGTGCAGGTTTACTAGGATCAAGTTTTCTTCTTTGTAATTTTGTATCAGTAGCAGTTATGTATGTATGTTTTATAAATCTCAAAAAATATTAACTATTCATTTATTTATTGATAAATATTATTAGATATTAAGCTTCCTATTGTAGACAGAAAATCTACGTGCCGTTATAAGACTACATTTAATTTCAATAAAGGTTAACAAATTACTGATGCGTTACCAATCTAATCTAACAACTGTATTACTTTTTTATAGTAACACAATGTAACGGTAACCCGGCTGTAAAATTTAGACCATTTTAATAATTTCATACATAATAGGTATAAGTTATAACTTAAGAATAATTCGACTTTTGGGATAAGGTATATCACATAATAAATACATTAATACTTATTTAGAAAAATACTTATTTAGAAAACGTATAAAAATTTGAACGTAGCGAGACTCGAACACGCGCCTTCTGGAAACCGACCAGGACCGACGACCTAAGTGTGGATTAACATTTTAAAAATGTTTAAAAATACATTAATAAACAGCTAAATATCTTAAATAAGTTTAATCATTTACTGGCCATGAATAAGTGGATGCCGTGTAAGCACATCCAAACTCTATCAAGTCTGTCACCCGAATAACTGTCACTAGGCTCTCCTCTTGAGTTACAAGCTTGCAACGTTATATATCGTCAATTAAAAACATATTTTTATAAAGTTACGTCTGAGTTACCCTAAATATGAAAATAATTATTGTCAATACGTTAAAAAAAATGAAAGGGTACTTCTTTTTTTTTATTTCAAGGCAAACGAATGTGCGGGTCACCTGATGGTAAGTGATTACCGCCGCCCACGACCCCGTGCAACACTAGAGGAGCTACAGGTGCGTTGCCGGCCGACAAGGTGGGTTGGGCGCCGGAGCCCGGCATTACCTGATGCGAAACGCAGTGGCATAAAACCACTACTTAACGCCGGTTTAAATGCCGGGGTTGGTAATGGTCCGGTCAAGTCTGCCCATGCGTGTTGCCATTGTTGGCGACGTGACTCTACCACACATACTTTAGTCGCTTCTTACGACAACATCAGTACCAGGATTATCCTATTATAGGTCGGGATCACACGGCACAAAAGTAAGTAGTATAAATAAACCAAAAAATAATACTACGCTACTAAGCAACATATTATACTCTCATAGTTTTTATATTTGCGTTAACGAAAGTGTGTTATTTAAAGGAGATCAACTTTAGGCAATAAAAAAATAAGGGCCGATATTTATAATTATTAGTACAGGTGCTCCTTTTTTTCAAAATTCTAAGAAAAGAACTTGAATTAATTTGATTAATCCAAAATTTTTGATTCATTTTGCTATTTATTTACGTAATTGTAACAAATATATTCAATTTAGCTCAATAATTCACAATCTTGTTGTATGTTTATTACTATAGACTGAGATCCCAGGGCCCCCAGGCCCACATCATTTGGGCAAAGCTGACATTTTGAGGATTATAAGTCTAATATATAGTTAAGACGGTATGCATACTTACTAACTTGAAAGTGGTGCCTTTCAGAGGCAGCGTCAACTAAAGTTACTTTAACTGAATGCTCACCTACGTTAAAATAGAATCGCTCGTATTTAAATATGTTTTTTATAATAATGTAAAAAAATATATTATATGGGATCTTAGGCTACTACTATTGAAATCCAGCAACAAAAAAAGTACCTAGTTTTGAAATTCTTACGATAAATACTTTAATCCAACTAATTTTATGAAATATTTTCAATAGATTAAATCAAAATTAATATTAAAATCAAAAATCCGCCTCAGGCTGTAACCGGCACCCAGCAGGGTAGGTAGAGGGAACCTAGTGTTAAGACACTCCGTTCCCTAGTTTCCGAGTTCTGGAGACATTGCGTGTTGAGTGAAATGAAAATTAATATAATAATAGATAATATAATATATTTTAATGGGTAATAAATAATAATATTTTTAACGCACGAGACCATTGTGGCGATTTGGGAGAGCGTCTGACTTTATTTTTCCACTCTGGTGGGACAAACTACTGCGTTGAGTTCCGCCATTTAACACATATGCCCTGAATGCGGACAAAACGCGAGAGAACGGAGCTTCTTCTTCTAGATGAGACTTGATTTTTAAATTGGACGATAATTTTCAGCCCTTCAAACCTTAGTTACATCATTATAATTTAAATGCATCTACAGAATATATGTTCATAAAACACGTGTATCTAGAAATAAAATGCAAAATTTAATTAGTTTACATCATTATTAAGCAACATATTATCAATATGTCGCAACAATATAAATCAATACTATTAATAAAACTCTATTAGGGAAAACAGGAAAATACGGGATTGCTCACGCAAATATGTAACTCAACTATTAATAGTCAAAACATCAAATGAATATTTGTTCAAATGTTTACGAAAACAACGAGTGAAAATAGAATGTGAGAGTTTTTGGCTGATATTCATGTATTTATATCGTGTTATTTGGAAATTCGTTTTGACCTTTTTGAATTATACAAGTACATACAATACAATATAAACTAGTAAACAGTTAACAGGTACCCTACTTCCAAATCTGATACAGAACGTGAAACCTATTGACATACATATTAATAGTCACAAGTCTGAAATCGTTACTACAACTACGTCTAAATTAGTATGTAAACGGCAATTTTCGATAATTGGACGATCCAGTGCTTTTGCCTTCAGTATACGTGTTTAGTTGTGTTTTGTATGTTGAACACAGAATATATCATATAAAAAAAAATAAACAATCAAAGAGTTATAGTTAGTTAAACAATTGAAATTCAATTTTGCTACAAAGAACTCTACAGCGAAATATTTAAAGCTTTAGTAAAAATATTTATATATATAGTGAATGTAAAACAAATCCTAATTGATAACAATTTATACGTTCAAATCAAAATTGTTGTATATTCACATTTAACTCTATATAGATATATATATAGATGATGCAAAATCGATCAGACACCAATACCGTGCTATTAAATGTCATTATCATGTTATCAGTTGCGTGACCTTAGACATCATTTGGACTTTTATATAAAAAGTTCACCAACGCTGTGACGTCAGGCAAACTCGTGTTTTAACCGCCTCGGCCCTGACAGCTGGCCAGTCGCAGATCTAACTGAACATTTTCTAAGTCCCCATAGCCGCAGTCGGTCGGCGCTTCGAACGCCAGACGCCGTCGCAATCGGTACGGTCCATCGATCGTGTATATTCACAATGTTTTGACGTCCCACAGTGTGTATTTGAACCAAACAGCTATTTATTAGCTACTTAATAGGAAATAATAAAAATTTATAACAATTTAGCACGTTTATTTATTATAGGAGATTTAAAGATTGGAAAGCATGCGGGACACGAAGACACGGTGAGTTAGTTATACGTTCTTTTTTTTTAATATTACACTCTTTTCTACCTTATTGTATTAGAAATTTCACGTGAAATATTAGAAACTTTAGAATGGAGAACATATATATAATTATCCTACATAAAATATGGATTAGGTAGTTGACATGACAAAGATATTTTTCATATATTAAAAAACTGTATTTATAATGTAATGTAAATAAAACATATATAAATGATCGTAATAACATTACAAAGTAATATGACACTTAAGTATGTTCATGCTTATGTAAAATTATTCGTAGAGTAATTTTATACACATACCACAAAGTAACCTCCAATTTATTAACTTTAGGTGGCTGCTCAAATAGGCCACTATTATTCTTCTTTCATAAAATTTTATTAAATATAGTTTTACATTCTTGACCAGGCTGCGTTTAAGTACGTGGCTTTATATCATGCAAGAATTATTAAACATTTTAAATTGGTTTTTTCAATACTACTTGTTATATTATACATCAGCTTCACGCTGTATTACGCACAAAGGGCAGACAGAGGGAACCTAATATTAAGACAATTTGTTCTCCACTTTCCGCCGAATTCAAGGCATTGCGTGATGAATGGCGGAACTCAACGCCGCACTTTGCCTCGACATCAGAGCGAAAAATTTAAAATATAAATTTAAATAAATATTTTATTTCCTCGAATGGAGATCGAATCCACAATCAGTCGCATTTACATTCACACTTTGTGCCCCTGCCCCACGACTGGTGTCTATATTATACATATACATTAAATTAAATAAAAACAATACGTTGGATCGATAATCATTAAAATATTATTGAATATTTATTGTGCATAATATTTTTAAATATACCTGTACGAGTTCACCAGCTTTAATCGGCATACGAAAAGAAAGAAAGAGAAGTAGTTTACCCCAAGTAAGAAATTTCGATTTCTAAATACGCCCCTATCCGCCCCCTGCGTGCGTGCTGCAGAACTGAACTTAGTGTCACTTGGATACAAGCAATGCCTCGAGTGAGAATCGAACCCACAATGTTGCTTTTATGTCAAGTACTAACTACCTTGTTGTCCTAGCATGATGGCGTTGAGGTGTTCGCAGTTCGATATTTAATTTATAATAAGTCATTATTTTGTAAATTATTTAATTTTTGTATTGGTAATTGGCATTTTATTTATTTAAATGTGCTACTTTAATAACTTGTAAAGTGTAAGTAATAAGATTGGATGTTTTTTTTATTAGTAGGTAGTGAGCCCGATTAGTTGATAGTAGGCCCGAGTAGTGACCCCGAACAGACGTTGTGCTGCACAAAAATGTTAAGACATTTTGTTTCCTATTAAGACACTTCCGTTTCCCACTTTCCGCCGAATTTTCGAGGCATTGCATGTTGAATAACGGAACTTAACGCCACGCTTTGCCTCGGTACCAGAGGGAGGAAATGAAAATATTAAATAATTTATTC
>DWQW01005708.1:0-17372 GCA_018249695.1 Heliconius erato demophoon
TTAACTTAACTTAACTTAAATTGTTTATAATAAAAAAATAATATAGATTTGTTATTTAAATTATATAAATAGTTACAGCACGAATTTTTATTGTGACAAAATATAAATAGATAATATTATATTAGATTATAATCAATTATAATTAATAAATTTAAAAATAGTTTGTTATGAAGCTGTTTAAACATCCATTTGGCTAGATGATGGAGACGAGTGATATTAAATAAATATAAGTACTTTATTTTGAACTAAGCCTGTGTTTTATTTTTTCCATAGTTTTGTGTGATTATTTATAATGAAATCAAATCTTACTTTGATTTCTATATCTCCCACTTTTGCCGATATATTTAATCAAAGATTAAAAACAAACAAGTCACTCACGATCATAAGTACATAATGAAATCAAATCAAATCAGCTTCACGCTGTATCTTGCACACAGCAGGGTAGGCAGAAGGAACCACGTACATAATCTCAAATATATTTATTTCAAGCAGTTACTTTATTTTGTCTTTGAAAGTATAATTACCATTCCTCCATTTGGTGTTTGGTGGAAACGTAAAAATATATCGAAACAATCGATTAGTTTATTTTTACGTACAACAGTATTCAATATTTATTTAACTATATATACACAGCACATGAAAATATCCTTCATTTTACATTTATATATACGAATTTGATTGACAGATTTAGAATTTCGCAATGAACCGTATAAATCGTATAAATAGAACATATTGCGAGAGCAAAACCTAAATTTCATGTAAGAGGGAAGTTGTGTATCATAAAGTCCCGAATGCCCGATATAACGCAGTATCCAGCGGTTGTAGCACGCGCCGCCCGCCCGCCTTGCAACAAATATACTCATATATATTTATAATACGTAGTTTTGTTATAATTAATTGTAAATTAAAGTGCTGTAAATATAATTATTCATATTAAAACCAAATATACAATGTGTAATTTTTTCTCCTTATATGAAGAATTTTAAATAATATGGAGTGATATACAGTGATTTTAGATTAAGCCCATAACCTTTATAAGAAAGTAAAATAATAGAGTTTAAAGTTTCTGTGGTAACGTGCTAGCTAATACTCGATGAAAATATACAGTGCCTCCAATGAAAAAAATGGACTTCTATAATTTTATAATTAATTAATTTTTGAAAAACAGATATTAGATCAAAATGTCTCGTCGGGAGACGCGTATAGAGCGCGTGGAGTACCCTCCTCCGCCGCCGAGCAAGTGCGCTAAGGTTATTTTTTTAATATTTTTATTTTTAATTATATGTTAAATATATATAATGCAATTTTTTAAATATATTACGGTTATAATTATAATATTAAATGTAAAATAATATAAGTTTTCCCCGTTTTCTAAAAACAACATGGAAAACAAAAAGTGGTCTAGATGGCGGACTGTTTCACCACGCTAAGCCAGGGGAGGATCTTTATTTTCAATTATTGTAATTGAACAGAGGAATTAAAATTTGTAAATTTTAGTCTTTCCCTAGTGGAATGTTTTTTTCTAATTAAAACACGTACTTAATGGAAACGATAGAAATATTGTATAGAAATAATCGAGATATTTGGCAGAAAAAAAAATTAAAGCTTCACGCTTTTTCCTTCCACTTGCCACCTCAATTTCTAGACATCGTCTGTTGAGTCAGTCAGATGCTGTATAAATGCGCCACGGCGGCCTTATTTGCGACGGCAACATATTATTATTTCAAAATTTTGTTTTGATTTAAAGAATATCAAAAAAGAATGTCAATTTTCTTTACATGATAATTTGGATTATAATATTTATTTTACATATAGCTTGTTTCTCTGCGTTGTAAATTAAAACATGACACTGAGTTATATCAAGGTTCGAGTTTGCTCTATTTAGATTTTTTCTCACTCTATTCTTTTTTAAGGTAAAATAATAGAGTGAAAAAATACACTATTTTATTAGAATTCCGTAGCTCAAAAGAAAAAACAACGTAAATCTTATAGGATCAGTATGTTGTCCGTCTGTTTGTATGTCTGTCCGCCTCTCAAGACCATTTCATATCAGGTTAAAAATAACATCAAAGGTACATTGTAAAGATCTACGGTCCCTTGGAGCATAGAAGATTAAGCTTCCAAGTTAACACAATAAACATATCTTTTTATTATGATACATTTATTGGCATCGCTTGCATTTGGTTTAAAATTCACCGTAATCAAAATGTAAACATTCCATTCAATAAATAAGAATGTTCGACACCCAATGTTTAATTGTAAACGCGAAGGTTGTGGGTTCGACTCCCACTCAGGGGAATGAATTATTGTTTATTTATAATTATTTTAATTTCCTGCTCAAACCGCGGCGTTGAACTCCACCACGCAACACGCAATGTCTTGAAAACTGGAAACGGAGAATTTAACACTAAGTTCCCTCTGCCTACCTACACCCATCTATATAAAATAATATATGTTATATAAAATAATTGTCAAAATAATAAAGGGATACACAACTTGTTGTTGTGGTTAAGTAATAGTGTAAGTTATTAAAATCAACTCGATTTCAATATTCAATAAGAAATGCCTGAATACCTGGTCGGTTTCCAGGAGGCGCGGGTTTGAGTCCCGCTACGTTCAAATTTTTATACGTTTTCTAAATAAGTATTTTTCTTTCCTAAGTGTGGAATAACAATTTAAAAATCTTTAAAAATGCTGAATATTTTGGATAAAGTTATAAAATTACTATAATTTGCATTCAGGTCTTGTATTATACGTGGAAGCTGTGCTCGGTGGTGTTTTCACACTTTGTAATGATAAGCCTGGTCGTGGCGTACTGCATTCTGGGAGCTGTCACCTTTGAAAAATTAGAGGCTCAACATGAAAGAGAGGTAATAAGGTTTATTGGAATTGTGTTTTTTAATGATCAATGACCATGTAATATTTATTAATTTATGACAAGATTTATCAATTTATTTCTTGATTGGCAGTATTTATATTTTATTCTTATTTATTCCTGCGTTAATATTGTAATCTTAATTAAAAGTTTTTCATATCTATTAAAAAAAATCACTAGTAATTAAATGTATCGAAATGCAGCTCTTGGCAAGTTAGAACGAATAAGATTTGGTAGATTTAAAATATAAGTTTTTTTCTTTAAATTGGATAAATATATCTTTTCAGGATGCCAAAATAAACAAAAATATATTTAGTTTTTTAGCTTCACGCTGAATCCCGCAAAAAACAGTAGGCCGCGAGATTTTGGGAACCTATTTTGTGAAAGAAGAAAGGATATGAAAATATTGAATATTTAATTTCCACCAGTGGTCGAACCCGTGACCTATCACATTACAGTCGAATGTTTGTGCCCATGCACTTCCTCAATATTTACTTAATGAGCAGATTTAAAATAAATCTATATTTATGTTACTTATTTTTATTACATTATATTAGTTTACATGTATTATGCTCGAATACAATAAGAATTACCTTTTATAGATTTGCTAAATCTTTCATTTTAAGTTTTACTAGTATAGTAAAATAAAACGTTAAGTGGGGTCCACGAAACAAAAAAAATCTTGAAGAAGGTGGTTGTGAACGGATTATCTTAGTATCAACTATCAGGTTCTTTATCCTCCCTGTTATCTATATTTTTTTGTGTGTTAAGTGAAGATTTATTAATATTCATTTTGTTTAATTAAATTGCAGGTAAAAATGAACATATCGCAGATACGCAGCAACACGACGCAGAGCATCTGGCTGATGACCAACCGCGTGTCCTATCTCAATCAGACCAACTGGACCGCTGAAGTTGTTGATATGCTTAAAGTATGTGGATACATATTTTATTATACATTTTTTATTATAAAGTTTAAATAAATAAAGCAGTACAATATCTGACTGTGAACTCAGTGGTTGTGGATTCGATTTTTGGGGTATTTTTTTAAATTATTAATTTAATTATTTAAATCTCCTCGCTCTGATAACAAGACAAAGCAAGGTTCACAAGCAAGGTACTTTCACCACTCAACTCTGCTAGGCAACTAGGTTCCCTTTGCCTACCCTGCTACATGCGGGATACAGTGAGAATCTGTTTAAGCACATATAAAGGAGTTGATGACAGGGGCGGGGCGAAAGCGGCACGCATTTGCCCAAATATTTAACGCTTCGTTCTATCAGGATACTCGGCTATGGATAAAAAACTACTTAAGTTTCTTCGTTCATAGAGTCTGAGATTGCAGTACAAGGCAGCGAATCAGCAACATTAACATATTATTTAAAGATCATTTTTCTTATTTTTTTATTTTATTTTTACTTCAAATAATAAAATTCTATCGCAAATAATGCCAGAGATATTATATAAAATATGTTTCTTTTTAACTTTATTATATATATTTACAGGATTTTGAAAACGCAATCTTATTAGAGATGAAAGTCCGTGGCTGGGATGGCGTGGAGAGCACGGACCACATACAGTGGACCTTTACTGGAGCGCTATTCTACTCTATCATCGTCATCACAACTATAGGTATGTCAGTCACTAAATTACTACTAGGATGACATTAAATTCTACAAATAAATTTAATTTCAGTTAAATTGTAATTGACGTCTTTGAGTACGTGAAAATATTCTTTGCTATCAGAAGAGTTCTAAGACTATTTATTATTCTATCTTCTTAACTATTTTTCTAAGTATCGACATTTGTTTTTTTGTATAGGTATTCAAACAAGCAGGTAGAGGAAACCTAGTGTTAAGACACTCCGTTCCCGACTTCCTGTCCAATTTTGAAGGCATTGCGTGTTGAGTGACGAAACTCAACCGCGCCATTGTATAAATACATGTTATTCAATTTGACAATATTTAGACTTTTAGACATAAGTTAGTCGTTTTTATTTATTAAGATAATTATTCAGTTAACCGCTTATTATTTACATTTATATAAATATATTTAACAGGCCGTGGCGCAGCGGCGAGGCCAGTCGTGGCGGGATACAGCGTGAAGCTGATTATTTATTATTACATGAAATACTATTTTTTTGCTGCTTCTAGAGAATTTTAGAAATGCTTACAAATCGCGATATCTTACTTTAGAAATAAAGCCAAATATATAATATAAATATAATTTATAATAATTAAAAAATAAAAACAGTTTTCGGTTCTATTTAAATATATTACTTACTTTATTGAAATAGAATAAAAACTAAAACGTTAGTACGTACTTTATTGTTCGGCCAAAATATATAATAAAATGTTAAAATAACTAACATTAAGCCAGAATCGTTAGTTGTGCAATGTTTGACGTTAAACGAAATATTGGGAGTCAAAAAATTTACTCTTTGAGTTATTCATGCACATTACTATATATCAAGGCGGCGCTGGCGGAGCGCCAGATTGCGTCTATACGTCATTTTTTTATATCCACTGCCGTTATTGAGGCCAGTGGCTCGAACTCGAGGACACACAAGAAATAATAAAAATATACATACAAATTCTGATTAAAATGGCAGATAAAATTGTCATGGAATTTATACAATGGAATGAATACAAAAATTAATGCCGATGGACTGCTTTTCTACATTTTGTTCGATTGTTCTTGTGATGCAAACAGCCTGTAATGGTACAAGAAGTATTTAAATATAATTTTGACTATATCATATACATATATGTCTATATATATATACATATAATTCTATAAATTTACACATTTTCCACAGCTATATACACAAGTGGATCAAAGCCGCAGTTTATGGCGTTAGCACGTAGCGCGTTCGTTAGATCTACCAAAATATTTACGCTCTAATGCAATCACAACGAGCTCTCGGTTAAACATAAACACACACGAGGCGGACATTCATTGCCGATAAAGTAAATTAGTTTATTAGTTATCACTGTAAAACACTCAGATGAAGAAATTTCTGGGTCCAATCTGACCTGTGGGGCCTCCAGGTCCGACAAGGATTTGTCTACCTGGGCCAATGATCCCTGTTGGACCTCCAGGACCCACTAGCACTGGACGCTGTGAAGGCCGATTGAATCCAGCTGGGCCTATTATACCAGTGGGTCCCCCAGGACCAACTAAGACTCCTTGGCCGGGACGACGTGGTCCTATTATGCCAGTTGGGCCGCCGGGGCCAACTAAGACTGGTCGATTGAATGTTGGACCAATGATGCCCGTAGGACCTCCTGGCCCAACAAGTACTCCTCTTTGAGCGGTTTCACTCGGCCCTATGTCACCAGTCGGCCCATTAGGACCTACCAAAATATTTTTATTGCCAACATTTTTGTTTAAGTTTTGAGGTCCAATAATGCCGGTGGGCCCGCCGGGGCCAACCAGTACTTGATTCTTTTGTGGGCCTATACTACCAGTAGGTCCGTCAGGTCCAACCAGAATACCTGGCTCATTTCCTTGATTCGGTCTAAATATTCCTTTATTGACATTATTTTGCGGCGAAAATGCTCCAGCATTTGGTATATTGGGATATATCATGGGTCGTTCATTGTCTATTTCATTCAAATATTCTGAAAAATAAATACGAGTCTCTAAACAAAGCTTATTTGATTTAGAAAAACTATTTTATTCAAATCAATTCTATTTAATTGTATTCTATTTAGTTAAAGTAAAAAATGGTCATACCTGAAGGATATCTGTTTTGCTGTCTGGGTTGATTATAACAACATAAGTATTGATTCGTGCCACATGCGTTCTGAAATTTGAAATAAGTAGATACGTTTAAAGTCAGTTTAAATAAATAAAAATATGTATATCGATATGAGAGCTAATTAAAGTAAAGGTTGCAAATTCTATCATAATATTTAGATAATTACAATAAATAATTTTAGACATCTAGTCATCTATGAGTGGATCGTAAAATTAGAATTTAAAAAAGCTCTGGACGTCGCGTCGTTGTGACACGTCAGTGGTGGGGACAGTTTTTGAAAGCGAAAACGATGGTAAATAGTTATAGTTATAATAATTTTCCTTTCTCCAGTCTAGCATTGAGGTCCGCCACATAGAACATAATGTCTCAAAAAGGGGCGAGGGGGGTGTAGTTGAGAGCAGAATTTCTTAGACATTTGTTTATTTTTTTCTCTCTGTCGCATTAAGCTGAAATAATTACTTACTCGATAATCGTTCTGCACCTGACAATCTGGGCGGGACACACATTTACAGTGTTGAAGAGAGTCTAGTGTACCATCTGATTCTTGATTCCTGAAATGTATATTAATTCAATTTTAATGATATGTTTGCAACAATATTCAAATTGTGTTTACTTTATTATTAATGCATATTGCATTTTTAGGGCATTGTACCATGGAAAAATCAAGCTACTAGGTGAACGAAATCATAAAATAGGAGCAATTATGCATGGTTTTTACTGTACTTTGTATGAAATTTGCCGCGTTATCGAAATCTATAGGGACCTGTGGACTTATCCTCCCCCCGAAAGGGGGGGGGACCTTTCTATGGGCATGAATATGTTATAGCATGGGCGTCCCCTATTATTTTGTTCTGTTTATTAGTATTTGTACCTATAGCGGCAACAGAAATACCATACACCATCCGTGAATTTTAACTGTCCAACTTACTCTAGTGATGGTTCTGGACATACAGCCTGATGACAGACGGACAGACAGACAGATGGGCGAATACATGTCTATCGTGTTTTATTTACACTACTTAGTTCTAGACCTCTATTATGGCTACATAAACATAATCTCCATATGCTCAATTAAAGAGTAATTTAACAGTAGATCATCGATATGGTAAGTAGACAAAGCCCAACGTTGAGCTAAACCACTCATCAAGCAATCTTTTAAAAATTAGGGTTGCATGAGCAGCAGAATGTGTTATTACTAAGGTAGGTTGCCTCTGCCTTATTTTCGATTTGTAAAATATAGCGTAAAATACGGTAAAAATACTAAGAAATATTTATAAAAAGTCCACTTATTTAAACTTATATTCTTATCTCTATTATCACACACCTATCATATCCATTTAAGAACACAGTCTGTCCATTTATCCGTATCCCCTGATTGAATCCGGGTTCGACTCTCATTGGGTAGCGGCCCGCGTCCGCCGGCCGGTTGTAGAATCCTTCCGTGTCTGTTGCCTCTTGGAAGGGGAATTCATCTTGTTGTATGTTGCTGTTTCTGTAATATATATCAAGTTTTGTCAGTAACGTAATTTGGGAACAGAATCAAATTAACTTAAAGTCGTCCAGTAATTCTTTTTTTATGTTTAACATAAAGATTTTATTTACTTAAGGAAAGTATGCTGAATGACTCTGTCCTTGTGATCACAGTATGAGTTTGACATCTTTTCAGGTGAAATATTATATTTAAAATTATTTTGTTGCTATTTTGTTATTAACACGCCTCTTTAGAGAAAGAAGGAAAAATTGTGGAGAATGGTATGACATCCAGGCACTAGGTTTTCTAACTTAGAATCCATATATAAGTGACAGTTGTAAGTTCGATTTATTTATTTATTTATTTATTTATTTATTTATTTATTTAAATCTTAACCTAATACAATAATGGCTTATATATTAATGGTATGACAATTTTGAAGGTTAAGCTAACAAATTTTGATAAAACACTACCCTCCGAACTAGTTTTACTGTATGACGGTAGTATAGTATTCCTCGCATGCTTGTTTACTTACTTCATGTAGTATATGTAAAAAGTTTAGATGCTGCCACTTATTGGTTTAAATTTTCTTAATAATTATATCACTAACAAAGAATGTAAAAACTTAATTTAAAACGGTTACGCTTAGAGTATTATATATGTTTATAAAACAATTATATAATATACTTTTAAAGAGATTTATGTATATATAGAAAAAAATAAAGAAATAAGAAAATTCCCAATCGAGTAAATAAATTGCTTTCCTCCCTCTGGTACAAAACAAAAAGTAAAATTCAGTTGAATTCCACTATACCCCTTATAAATCTCGAAAATTGAGCGGTATGTGGACAAAACTAGGTTCCCTGCGTATTCTGTAAAGAATACAATGTGAAAATATAAAAATATTAATTCTGTCGATCAAGCGTACAAAAAATACAAAAAATAAGCCACGCAATAGTAAGTTCCTGATTTCAATATCAATATTATTAGCGTAAGCGAGAGTAAGTGTTTACATAATAGAATGTGGGGCAATCTATTCATCGCCGCAATACGGTCTGTGGTCAATGTTACAACTGATACTCCGAAATAAATAAAAAAATTAGAAGACTCAAATAGAATCAAGTATAATTTTTATAACTAATAGAAAATGAATAAAACGCGACCAATTAAGCAATTTTATGACAGAACTTTAAAATAAGTGATAAAAGACACATAAATGTATAAAAAATATACATTTCAGATATTAAAAAAAAGTTACTATAAAAACATACTGCATAAAACTAAAAAGTAATAATGTTTTTACTTTTTAGTTTTGAGTAGGTAGTTGAGTTTTTTGTTTATTTACTTTTTCGTTAAAGCGTATTAGCTTCGTTATAAGGTAAGTCTAAGACGGAAAATTTAGTATTTCCTTGAAGAAGTTAATATCTTGGGGATTTGAAAAGTTTTTTTATAAAAGGAACGTAACAATTATTTTGTAACACCTATTAATGGTACCCCACATTGTATCGCGCAGTAGGATAAAAAATGAGTTGCATAGACAGACGTCCGTGACAGTATTACTTGCTTGATGATGATGCTTGGACACTATTTATGTTCCAGTATAAACTTAAATAAATCGTCTTGATATGCTTAAAATTCATCATAGGCAACAAATTGATAATTAGTATATTAGAAACGCGCACGAAAGTAGCGCCTGTAATAAACATCAAATATCTATGACCTTAACACCGTATAAAAAAGAAGGTGGTCTTTAATTCGTTTTGTTAATTAGAATTCAAAATGACTAAATGACATACCAACAATGTGCTGTGGTTCATAATCGTTTTTTATTGATGAAATATCAGCAAACTCTTTTTCTATATTATATATTTTAGGGGAAAACAGTGGGAACTTAACTCGAACTTGCTTGTTGTCGTTGTAAGGTTTTGGACACCATGGCGATCCATCTATACTAAAGCATTTTTTTCACATCACGCTGTCTCCCGCGTATAGGAAGGTAGCCAGAGAGAACCTAGTGCTAAGACACTCTGTTTCTCACTTTCCGAATTTTTAAGGTATAGCATATTGAGTGGCGGAAATCAACGCCGCGCTTTCCCTTTTCCTTGTTACCAGAACGAGGAAATGAAAATATTAAATAATTCATTTTTCCGAGCGAAAATTGATCCCACAACCCGTCGTGCTTACAGTCGCATGCAAGTGCCTCCGCGCTGACTGGCCTCAAAAAAATTAATAGCTAATATAAAATGTTCATACTAAAGTTACGACAATCATCAATCGGACCAGCAACATTTCCTTGCGTAAACGATTCCAAGTGTAACGGTCGTGGAATTTCCTCGATTTAATCAACCAACATTCTATTTATAATGCAATTGCAGTAATAGGACACCTTTGATTGGAGTTCGTATAATGAGCTGTCTTAACCTATTTCATATATGAGCCTTAATATGTAAATCAGATCTAGGTCATGCCGATGCAATAATGACAATATAATGACAAACATATTTAAAATCAATTTATTCATATTTTTATCGAAAAGTAAAACGATCCAGTCAATATATATTTATCAAAAAAATGCCTATTGTGAGTTTAACTTAGGAATGGATAATATTTGAGCATGACGTTTTATTTAAGTTTCCTAGGTGTATGTACGTTTGTATGTGTATCCAAAGTTTTCTCGGAAATTAAAACTCATAACAAGATAATCTTTTCTAATTTAAATTACATTTGTACCATATTAGAGAACACTTCAAATTTCATCCAAATTAGTTCAATAATTTTTGTCTTTCTGGGAAGTAACATATACCTTTAGGTACCCTAAAGGTATATTGTTCATATTCTTTCCTTCATATTGACAAATGTTTTAATAAATAATTCCAAAACAAATGAAACAAAAGTATAAATAACGAAAGAATGAAATATCATTTCACAACTAGCAAATTAAATTCAACTGGCTCCATGACGTAAACAGTATCGTATTTCACAAACAGAGATTGTGGGATAATATAGTATTGTAATAAGAAAACAATATGTGCTATAGGGATGTCGGCCAAGGCGCGCTCGCTGGACCGGCGCGTGCGATGTGCAAACTTAATTATTATAAAACCGTTCATGTGGTTAATTGCTGACGTGGCCTCGAACTGCCGCATCTTAGACCGATGAGTTAAGAGGTCGAGCCAATTTTCTTTGAATAAATAAATAAATATGTTAGTTGCGTGTTTTAATGTTCGGTTCCGGTGCAGGGAGGACTGATAACTACGATGTAAACAATTTAGTTTTGAACCTGACGCTATAGCTAGATGATAGTACCTACCCGTTGTGTCCCATATATGACAGGGATGCAGACAGAATCTAGTGTCAAGACACTCCGTTGTCAATTTATCATAATGCGTGTTGCGAAACTTGAGGTTGCATTCTGTCCACTAGAGTGGATAAATGGGTGTAATTAAAATAAAAATAATACCCCCGAGCAGGAATGAACCCGCAACCAATGCGTTTACACCCTCCGTGCCATTACCTCTATTATTTAGTACCAAGATTATTAAAAAACACGATATATATTTAATTATATTAATAATATCCATAAATCGCGATAATAATGACTACAATTTATAAATTAAAAGTATTGCATATTGCAACATCGCTCACTTGCATTTGCTCGTACGTGTACCTAATAGTATAATTTGAACGTTGAATGTATAAATTTATTGGCTTAAAATAATTGCCAAATTACGACTGATTGATTTTAAAGATCGCATTTTGAGGTATAATTATTAAAATTAATGAATTCGTTCGTTAGACTCATACCTTTAATTATGTTTTTAAATTTGATATATATTTTATGTATACATTTTTAATACCATCTCTAGGAGCTTTGTGAAAACAATAGTCATCACTAGTGGCTTTACAAAATAACACAACATTTTGTTAAAGGCTAAAAGTGGATAAAAACTGAGTGAATTTACATTATGTTCTCTGTACATACCCTGCTATATTCAAAAATGTGTGGAATACTGAAAATTTACCTTTTACTATTCCTTTGCGTGTCCGGGTCACCAAAGTGTAATTTACTGTCAATGCGTACGCTGTCTTCCCCGACAGAGTCGTCTGGCCAGCTCCAACGCTCTGCGCACGCGCATGTTGCAACCAACAGCCATAAAAGGATTCTTTCTGTAGGAAAATACCATGTCTATTATAAAATATATAATAAGTATATTACAAATTTATCGCTAAGATACCGTGGTAGCTGTACAGCGTGTGGCATAAACACGACAGTTGAGGGTTCGATTTCCACTAATTGAAATATTTATTTTTATATTGTCGCTATGGTAAGAAACACAACGCGGCTAGTTCCACCATTTAACTCGCAAGGTTTTAAAATTTGGGTAGTACGTGAGGAACGAAGTCTCTTTATACTAGATTCTCCCTGCCTTCCGTGCTTTATGCGGTATACGGTAGGATCCAGAAAGAAAATAAATCTGCAAAAAGTAAAAAATATTGATGAACTTGTTACAATTTAAATCCTTGACGTTTAATATAATATTTATTCTAAATATTTGTAGATTGATATTAAGAAAAGCAAAAATCTATCACAATTGTTCATTCGTGTTCTTCAAAAATTTAACACGTTTTCTTGAGATCTCCTTCAATACACATTAGAAAAATACACCAACTCTACTTTGCTAATCTGAAACGATGATAAAAGAGGAAGTCACTAATCGCATATCGGATAAATCCTTAGTAGATATGTATCACTAAGGTCATATATAAGTATAATTTTATTTCCCGCGACACGCGAACACGTGAGCTGCTATTTGACGTCTTCCCTCACTGACTGTTAGTTGCAGTGACATCACGGCATTGTCTCGTAGAACAATAACAAACCCTACAATTAGAACTAGAGTACTTGGTTAAATATCATTTACTCTTACTCATTGATGACTCAACGAGGTTTTGATTTTGAATTAATTACGGTTATTTGCTTATTATCGCGCTTATAGTATAAATATGTATAAATCATTCTGTTGATTTAGTGTGGAATCAAGACATAAATTTATGTATTTTGCAGCTTCTTTTAGCTAAGCTCTATTTCGTATATGGCAGGATAGGTAGAGAATACCAAGTTTTAAGACACCTTGTTCTCTACGGTCCCTCCGAATGAGACATAGAGAAAAGTAAATAATTGATCCCATTGAATGGGGATCACACTGTGGCACGATGGTCTCAATGGAATAAGTAATCATGATATATTATATGAGATATACTTTAGACGTTATTATTATATGTATTGTATAACTGTGGTAGGTACAAATTTTGGCACAGTTGACAAAGTTTTAAGACTAATTACAATAAGTTAGTTGAGACAAGATGGATGTAGCAACCAGTATTGTCTCAAATATTGGTTAATAAAAAAATTCAGTGTCATAGTGCAATATAACAGAAATGGAGATACGATTACGTTTATTTATGCAAAAACAAAAAATATTACATTTTCATAATTCAAAACAATTACCATCATGGATACTAACATTGGCTACTTTATAACTCTATGTTGCCCTATCAGCTATTTATACATAGGTATCTTTCTAATCCAAAAAGGGAAATTAGCGTATAACGTAATATTATATCGTGGGCGGGCGGAGGTTTCTCAACAGTTAATATAAGGATAATATTATGTTGTTAAGAAAAGCCTTGAAGGCGAAGTTTGTCAGATGTCGGTATAAAGCTATACTTATGTCTTTTGGTTATTATGTCAAGGCAGCTTCCTCAAATTGTGCAAAAAATTTACATTTTAATCACTACCATATATAGATATCATTCGCACGATTAATTTTTTTGAAGGCCGCAATTTAGAATCGTATATAATTTATTAGCTTCACTTAGAAAGATAGGAACCTAGTGTTAAAATACTCCGTTCTCTATTTCCGCCTAAATGCTAAACCATTATGTGTCTTGTTACCAGAGCAAGGAAATGACAATAGTTCATACCTCCAAGTCAGAATCAAACCCACAACCGTCACATTTATAGTCAGATGATGTGACTCTGCTCCACGATGGCCTAGCATAAATGTTTGTGGATTTGCGATAAATTTGTGGACGATTATTAATTAAAAGAAAATCAACTATACATGATTTTGTATTTTAATAACAATATTGTAAAAAAATGAATATTATTATTAATAAAACGGTGTGTTGTTGGTAGAAAATACAATAAAAATTTATTTACAAATTATTATTAATTATAATGAAAAATATTATAACGTAAGTTCAGTGAAATACAAACGTAATTTTTGACGACTATGGGCAGGCGGTACCGTAGAATGCCGCACATATTTGATTGTTTTATGAAAAATGAAAAAGATATTCCAAAAAATGCGAAATATTTGAAAAATATATTATTTATAATTTAATATTTTTCTTTGCCTGCGATGTAAAGCAAGAATTGAGTGCAAATTAAAATGCAACAAAATCAAAATACATACCTAGATACATGTTATTAACAAATAACGAACTAAGCACATAACCAAAAAATTAATATAATAAATAATATTAATTAACAAATATTTAGTAGGTACTAAGCGCGCGCCCCAGTGCCGCACTGTTATGTAACTGACTGACTTCAGCCGGACTCAACTCTTGCGAGGCAGGCAATAGTACACGAACCTATGGAGCAAGCTTTTTATTTGTAACGCTCATTTGTTATTAACTAGATCATTTGTACTAGTTTTCTTTGCACGCTATTAGGATTTATTTGTTAAAATTTGTGTTATTATATTATTAATTAGATTCATGTATTAATAAAAAAAATGTTAGATAGAGAAAATTTATTTAGCAATTGGCGCTCCGATCGCTCTGGCTACCCCGCTAGGGATGAAGCCTGAAGTTAAAAAAAAAAACGAGATACACATAGTTGAAAGAACTTCCTACGCTGATCTTGTCTAACTAAAAAATGAAATGTTTTAAACATAAATATTCCTGTTCGTTGGTTTCGAACTAACTATACGAAACCAACGAAACGGAATATTTATCTACAAATAAAGTATCTATGGAGTTTTGAATAACTTACGTAATAACGAAAAAGTATACAAAATAGTAGGAAATTTATTTTGACAATAGAAATAGGATATAAGAAATAGGATGTTTTATATTCTGAAATTCTCGCAGGGTCGTATTTTAGGCGGGAAAACTTTTTTTTTAATATCAAAAGATTTACTTAAACAAATATAGTATGTTTATCTATATTGTACTTAGTATAGCATAGATAAACATACTATTTTTTTTCTTTAACACATTTAAATAAATATTAGTTCAAGTGGGCGAAGTCGCGTAGGGCCGCTAGTTGTTAATATAAATGGACCTCTCTAACCCCCGATGAAAACAAGGTGTTATAAGTTTGACGTGTGTGTTTGTGGCTCTTAAAAGGATGAACCAATTACAATATAGTTTTTTAATTGAAAAGTGACTTTATCGAGAGTATTCTTGACAAGTCGACGTATCTTTTTGTGGCTCTGAACCAATTACAATATATTTTTTTAATTAAAAAGTGACTTTATCGAGAGTATTCTTAACAAGGATTCAAAAAAATGTATTCTGCCGTTTGAAAGATTATCTTCTTTATTTTCTGGAGCTTGCGTGTCTAAGATATTTAATTACCAATTATTAAACACTACATTACAAATTAAGGATGAAAAAAAAAATTCTATAAATGTTACTTTATTAATAACACATTTTAATTAAACTTGTGTCAACACAACACAACACAATTCAAAATTGTGTCTTTGCGCCGTATACAAAGTATTGATGGCCTAACTTTAGCACTAAACTACTGTTGCTTAAGTATACGTAATCGTTAAGGCATTTTGTTCGTGGTCCGAACCGTTTCTTCAGTTAATATTGTATAAGATTTGTTCTTAAACCTAAATACGTCACAATGTTGTAATTATAATATGTTTATTACTAAATATTACTAAAATGCTGCTGGAAAGCGCAGGGCTGAACTGATCCATGGCAGTTCAGATTCGTTTTTCAAGAGGAAATTTATGTTTGAAAAATCTCCTCAGTTTGATTAAATAGCGCAGCATTCCTAATGAATACCGCGATGCGTTGAGTCCCCCATTCAACACGCATTGCCTAGAGGATTTGGCGGAAAGTGGGCAACGAAAGAGTCTTAATGGTAACGGAATATGAAAGTACAGTCCACAACTTTTTTAAAGTTGTAAACTTTTTTAGTCTCGTTAATATATTCAACTAAATAAGTGTTGGTCAATGGTTACAAGACTATCAAAAATTACAAATGGATCGCCCTTCACACGAGAAGGGCACAGTTGAGCAACATTGCGCAACAACATACCCAAAAAGACGAATATCAGCTAGCTGTTCTAATAGAACCAGTATGTTTCATATTATTTCAAAATCACAAAATTTATAATATTAAAGCCAATTATTGTAAAATATATACTTTTTTGAGGTCGTCCTCACTCTCTACAATACAAAATGCGGCGTTGAGCTCCGCTAATCACCACGCGATGTCTAGAAAACAGGCTTCCTTTGTCTAATCTAACTTCTTATACGGAATACAAGGTGAAACTATATAAAATATAATCTTCTTTTTATACTCATTTACAAACGCAAATAACTAAATAAAATCTGAGATTTTACATTTTGCATACTTGCACTTTGTAATTTACTACATTTTGATAAAATACATTTACATGTTTACAAGTTTCTAAATAATACTGATTAATCGTAATTAAATTACTCTACAGATATAATCAGGTGCATAAAGTAAGCAAGTTTCAAAACTTACCAGTCAGTCAAGCGAAGGCCACTTGCACCAAACTAACGTAATTACGACTGGGAAAGCCCTAAGGTCTACTATAGATGACCCACATATTTGTGTTAAAAGAAACTTTAAATAAAATTTTGAAATATTTTACTTAGTTTAACAAATTTTTAAAATAGCTGTATTAATTAATATACTTAATTAATTACATTTGACGTAAAAAGGATTTGTGTTAATGCGACTTTATCACTGGGTGAAATTTTTATTATATAAAAAATAAAAAATGACAGCTCCTATTTTTCCCGCGCTTTATAGTAGTCTGTTGACAATTGGTTGCGTGATTAAGTTAATTATTATCTACTAGCGGCCCGCCCACGGCTTCGCCCGCTTAAAATACATGATTATTGATTTAAGCAGAATTGATTGACAACTATAATAAAATAAAATAAATAAATAAATCAGCTTCACGCTGTATCCCGCACAC
>DWQW01005709.1:0-17372 GCA_018249695.1 Heliconius erato demophoon
TGAAAAAAAAACAAAGTAAGCATAAGGAAAAGAACTAACGTAAAGGGCGAGCTCACCCAGGCTGTAAGTCTGAAATGGCGGTGGTCCGGTCACATCGCTCGCGTTAAAGATAGCAGGTGAACACTACAAAGGAAAGGTCCCATAAGAAAACACAAAGTTGGCCGATCATACAAAAATTGCTTAAATAATATACCTGAGGTAGCGTGGGAACAAAGACTAAAGAAATTAATTTTCATTTTTATTCACAACTTCCATTTCAGAACACTTGCTAATGCATGATAAAGTACTCAAGAAAATGAGTTCACGACTACCAAATTATCGCCATAATATAACACCATTTTATCACATACCAAGTGCTAAAATCAATTTCTTGCTAATTGAGACAGAGTTGAGTCATTACACTCAACTAATTAAATTAATATACGAGTACCTTCAAAGTCAAAATGAGTCAACTTTTAATACGAAATTTGTATAGAGGCCAACGTGAATAGAACACATTATAAAGTTCCATTCACATTGCAACTAAAAGTCTTATTATTCTATAGCTTTTCCGGTTTCTAAAAACGTACGGATCTATTTGTTTGGCCTCAGCCTTATAAATAGGCGAAGAAAGAATAATGCAAGCTTTGCTTAGACTTTTCGAGTTGAGTGAATAAACATAGCTTTTTGAGGTTTTTCTCCTTTTAAAAAAGTTTTGTGTGTGTGTTTTGTGTTTAAGATGTATTTAAATTTAGCGGCAATTATGGTAGTTTTTGTAAATGGATACGTTGCTTTGGGAATTAGAGTATATTATTTTAATATTTTATATAGTTATTACATAGAGTATAGATAACTGAACTATAACTATATTTAGAATAACTTGTAAAAACCTATTCATATCAAAAAAACTCAAGAGATAACAATATCAGATTATTATTTATAAGTAGAAATCCTAAAAATATTTTTTTATTAAATACCAGTTAATATTTTATTCAAAAAATCAATATTTTACCATTTCCTATATTTATAGTTATAGCTTTTGTCTGGATCTTCGTACGCATGATTACATCAAAATAACTGAGAGTACGATATATATACTAAGAAATTAAGCGCACAGCCTTCTTCTATAAATGAAATATTCAACACAAAAATATTTCTTTCATTTGAAACAGTAAATCTTTAGATTAACGCGTTTAACAAAACAATCACTTTAGCTTATAATATTACTATATCATCAAATCACGTCAGCTTCATGCTGTATTAGGCACACAGCAGGGTAGGCAGAGGGTACCTAGTGTTAAGACACTCCGTTCCCCACTCTTCGCCAAATTTTGGAGGCATTACGTGCTGAGCGACGGAACTCAACGCCACCCTTTGTAATGAAAAAATAAATTTAAGTAAATATTTCATTTCCTCGAGTGGGGATCGAACCCACAACCAGTCGTGTTTACAGTCACACTTTATGCCTGCGCCACGACTGGTCTCACTATACTGTAAGTGTAAAATTTTAAATATATTTTATTTTTTTACTATATAAATACATCTAAAATTTAACACTCAAAACAAATTACTATGAGTGCGTCTTTATAATCGCCATTAATTGAACAGGTTACCACGCAAAGTGCTCTGTCAAAGTGTTACGGGCTTCCACTAAATTAAGGCTCAACATTTCATTTGAATTGGTATCTGCAGTAAAGAGAATTTATTATGGGAAATTTGGTAGTCCATTACCGTATGTATGTTAACGTTTAAGTAATATTTAAATGAAATTATCGATGTACGGACGTTCGTATGGAATTAAGTTATGTGGAATGTTCTTTTTTTATTTGATTGTGGAATGAGGCTAAGTATTTATAAGTCTATTTATGTATACACATACACATTATATCCAACCATATCTTAATATATACTTGTCTTCTGTCTTGTTTGCTCTGCAGGAAACCTAAAGCTGCTTGAATAAAATTATATTTACATTTTTTATTACAATTTTATTTTATTTATGTGTGAATAGTTAAATATTTAATTCGCTCTGGTAACGCGGCGGTGTTGAATTCCCCCACTCAGTACGCGATGCTTCCACAATTCGACGGAAAGAGGGTAACGGAATATCTTAACGCTAGGCTTTCAGGTTCTCTCTGCCTCCCGTGCTATATACGGGATACAGCTTCAAGCTAAAAATAAAACCTTTTAGGTATACCCAAAAACGATCACAAGAATTCAGCTTAAAACTGTAATAGATACAACGCATATAAGAGAGTAAAAATACAAGAAAACAAGGAAAAAAGAATAAACTCAGCAAAAACTAATCTAATATTCAATCCAATTCCCAAAAAGTTAAAAGACTCTTATATATAATTCAGAACCATGATTTATAGCTAATTATGTCATATTATGTAGTGGGCACAGTATAAAGTAGCTACCGAAGTACATACCAATTGAGATTAACGCACGGCCTTTAATTAGAATTTTACGTGGATTTCGTGATAATGGATGTGGCTGTTTTGTAGTAGTTTTTTTTTTTAATTTTATTTTATAGTATACTCGTCTACGCCAAGAACTTTCATTACATTTGTAGTTTAAAAATAAATAAATAAATCAGCTTCACGCTGTATCCTGCACACAGCAGGGTAGGCAGAGGGAACCTAGTATTAAGACACTCCGTTCCCCACTTTCTGCCGGATTCTAGAGGCATTGCGTGCTTAGTGGCAGAATTCAACGCCGCGTTTTGCCTCGATACCAGAACGATGGAATAGAAATATAATTTTAAGTAAATATTTCATCTCCTCGAGTGAGGATCGAGCCCACAACCAGTTGGTTTTACAGTCACACTTTGTAGTTGACTGGCCTCTTTGTAGGTTATTTTGTACAAAATTTACTACAAATGTAAACAAAGTTGATGGTGCCCATAAAAATATGTTTGTCAACTTTTTTAATTTGTACTTCCTTTTGGACTATAACTATGCGATTGGTATAGAATCTTCAAAGAGTAAGTTGTGTTTTTTTTTTATGTTTACCTAGCTAGTATCTATTGCTATAAAGTCCATTTTTAGGGTTCCGTATTTTTTAAGGAAAAAAAGAACCCTTACAAGATCACTCTGTTGTCCGTCTTTCTGTCTGTCACCTAGAATTATGAAATTTGAACAAAAAATAATTTAACGTTTTCAAAATACTATATATACAGAAGTTTAAGAAAGAAAATTATAACAACCTTTTTTTTGGAATCAGGTGTCAAACCGTCGTTCGTCATGGGAAATTTTACGTATCCAATTACATATAATAGTAAATTATCAGAAATGACAATTTATCAAATAAATTACGCACTTCTGATTCAATGACATTTTTAGATACTATAGAATACTTACCGTAAAACAATCATAAATAGTTTTCTGTAGTATTATATATACATATCATATTTTAATATGTACTATTTAATGATGCAGTATCCGTAGAAAACTGCAGACAACAAATTTAACGTTAATAAAATTTGTTAAACTACCCAATTTGTATGTTAATCACCTAATATTCACAATGCTAAATCCTAAAAATTAATAGCCTTGAAATTAAAGGTGCTAGCTCAAGTGAGGTATCAGATGAAAGGTCTATGACTTAGCTAAGCTTGAATTTCAGAAAAAAACTTGAGACCTGCAATTATTGTACGGAACCCTCGATGGGCAAGCCCGACTCGCGCTAGTCCGGTTATCAAATTAAATTCAAAATCACAATACATATTCAAATAGGCATTGCAAGCATTTAAATAAGTATTCGTATATTTCAAGTGCTAGTAAAGAATATGTGAAGACTTCACATATTCTTTACTAGCACTTTTTTTAAAACCTATCTTATATTAAAAAGAAATAATTTCAAGAAAGTTGTACATTAACAAATTTAAAGTGATCAAATCCACAACTGTCACCGGGCTTTGCCTCGACACTAGAGCGAAGAAATGGAAATATAAATTTAAGTAAATATTTCATCTCCTCGAGTGGGAATCGAACCGACAACGAGTCGGTTTTACAGTCACACTTTTTGCCCCTGCGCCACGACTGGCCTCAAATAAAAAAAGAAAGTGTAATATTTAACAATAAAATTAATGTCTTATATTATAAAATTAAAATCTTAATAATAAAAAGTAAATTGAATGAAAACACAAAATCAACAGCATTATACAAAGAGAAAGAAGCCTCTTAATCAAATTAAAGTAGCTTTGTGGAGTGTACAAGACAAAGGGTTATACCAGTTATTGCCCTACTTTTACAGTAATACTTACTGTTTCTAATAAAATATTTATTAATTGAATATATAATTTTTCTTTATTTCAATACAAATTCGCTTTGCAAATTTTTATTTTTCTCTTATTGTTATTTTAATGGATTTAGTTTATTAATTAAAGTGAATTTTGCTTGTAGTCTAAATTAATATCTATGAGTATACCTATAGGTAGTAATAAAAGTATTGCGTAACTGAGTGACTGACAAAACAACGCACAGTCGAAACTACGCGAAGAAGAACGCTAGAATTTCCTATATCTGTGATAACTAACAGAACATTAAAAATATAAAAAAGAAATTCATGAAAATTTTGCGGAAAATGAGGAACGGAGAACGGAGTGACTTAACACTACGTTTCCTCAGCCTACTTTGCTTCGTACGGGATACAGCGTGAAGCTGAAAAAACATATTTTCAAAATTGCTAGTAGGTACTTTACAATATCCCTCGTTAACGTAAAACAAAAAAAAATCCACATCCTAAAATATAACGCAATGAAAAATGTTGAAAACTATAATAAATGAACTATTCTTTCACAACAGTGTTTCATTTGATAAAACCTACATCAAACAGTTTCATACGGCCACACAATTTTCATACGTTGTCTTATTACAGTCCCTACTACGGCAAAGTTTTAACAATCACGCTCCGGTACCAACTGTACAACTTTGTCTCTCTGTCATTTTAACTGAATATGTGTTTAAGGCTAGCGGATCGTTTTAATCTGCATATTTGCTGGAAAGTTTTGAGTTGGTGAATCTGTTATTGCTTAAAAGTTGGGTAAGCTTTTAAGTTTTAACAGGCTATTTTTGGGGATCTGGACCGGAAGAGGAGAAAAAGGAACCGTTTTGGGATCTATTTGTTATCAGTCTGTACGTTGGTCAAGACTGGTTTATCTTAAGATCGGATAGAGATATGGAGCTGAAAATATAATGAAAAATTTAAGTCTACGGCCTACGGTTTCTTAGAGTGTAAAAAAAGGCAATACACTCAAAAGATATGAGCGTTTACGCATCGTTTTTTGATTAATATTGTTAGAAATAGATCGCGTATCAACTACAGTTACGAAATTTAACAAAAGATTAGCACTTTCAGTACATTTTTATAAGTTGTAATTCCCATTGACTTTTTTTTAGCGGCTCCACGCTGTTTCCTACACACAGCAGGGTAGGCAGAGGGAACCTAGTGTTAAGACACTCCGTTCCCCACTTTCCGCCAAGTTCTGAAGGCAGTACGTGTTGAGCTTAACGCCGCCCTTTGCCTTGACACCAGAGCGAAGAAATGAAAATATAAATGTAAATAAATATTTATTTTCTTCGAGTGGGGAACGAACCCACAACCAGACTGGCCTTCCCATTGTCTTACAATCCCGCAAGTGGATACGCAATCCTTAGTGAGCGTGACCGACTCGTGCTTGATAATTTTTTTAGTAATTTAGCAAGTGTAAATACTTACAGTTTAATTGGGCAGTTTTACTTCACTATCAATAACGTTGGATTCTAGTTTTGTTTTATTAATGGAAATTTGCCTACACACACACCACAGAGCAAAGAAATGGAAATATACATTTAAGTAAATATGTCATCTCCTGGAGTGGGGATCGAACCCACAACCAGTCAATTTTACAGTCACACTTTGTGCCCGTGCGCCACGACTGGCCTCAAATAAAAAAAATAAAGTGTAATATTTAACAATAAAGTTAATGTCTTATATTATAAAATTAAAATCTTAATAATAAAAAGTAAATTGAATGAAAACACAAAATCAACAGCATTATACAAAGAAAAAGAAGAAGGCTCTTAATCAAATTAAAGTAGCTTTGTGGAGTATACAAGACAAAGGGTTATACCAGTTATTGCCCTACTTTTACAGTAATACTTACTGTTTCTAATAAAATATTTATTAATTGAATATATAATTTTTCTTTATTTCAATACAAACTCGCTTTATAAATTTATATTTTTCTCTTATTGTTTTTTTTATGGATTTAGTTTATTAATTAAAGTGAATTTTGCTTGTAGTCTAAATTGATATCTACGAGTATACCTATAGGTACTTATAAAAGTATTCCGTAACTGACTGACTGACAAACAACGCACAGTCGAAACTACGCGGAGAAAAACGCTAGAATTCGACATGTATGTGAGAACTAACAGAACAGTAAAAAACAGGAATTTATGAAAATTTTAATGAAACGGAGAACGAAGTGACTTAACACTATGTTTCCTCAGCCTACCCTGCTACGTGGGAGATACAGCGTGAAGCTGAAAAACATATTTTCAACCCAGTACTTTACAATATACCTCGTTACATTATACACTTAAAACAAAAAAAAAAACGGCCAGACGTGGCGCAGGGGCACAAAATGTGACTGTAACCGACTGGTTGTGAGTTCGATCCCCACTCGAGGAAATGAAATATTTACTTAAATTTATATTTCCATTCTTCGCTCTGGCAAAGCGCGGCGTTGAGTTCCACTCAATACGCAATTCCTCCAGATTCGGCAAAACGTGGGGAACGGAGTGTCTTAACACTAAGTTCCCTCTGCCTACCCTGCTGCGTGCGGGATACAGCGTGAAGCTGTTAATCAGCTTCACGCTGATTATCAGCTTCACGCTGATTAACAGCTGAAAAAAAATCACATCCTAAAATATAACACAATGAAAAATGGTTAAAAACTGTAATAAATAAACTATTCTTTCACAACTTTGTTTCATTTGATAAAACCTACATCAAACAGTTTCATACGGCCACACAATTTTCATACGTTGTCTTATTACTGTAGATAGAATATTACAGTCCCTACTACGGTAAAGTTTTAACAATCACGCTCCGGTACCAACTGTACAACTTTGTCTCTCTGTCATTTTAACTGAATATGTGTTTAAGGCTGGTGGATCGCTTTAATCTGCATATTTGCTAGAAAGTTTTGGGTGAATCTGTTATTGCTTAAAAGTTGGGTAAGCTTTTAAGTTTTAACAGGTTATTTTTAGGGATCTGGACTGGAAGAGGTGAAAATGGAACCGTTTTGGGTTTACTTTGTTGCCAGTCTGTACGTTGGTTAAGGCTGGCTTATCTTAAGATCGGATAGAGGTATCGAGCTGAAAATGTAATGAAAAATTTAAGTCTACGGCCTACGGTTTATTAGAGTGTAAAAAAAGGCAACACACTCAAAAGATATGAGCATAAGATATACGCATCGTTTTCGCTGCATATTGTCTGAAATTCATCGCGTATCAACTACAGATGATATCAAGGTATCAATTATGATATTTAACAAAAGGTTAGCACTTTCAGTACATTTTTATACTGTGTAATTACCATTGATTTTTTTATCAGCTTCACGCTGTATCAGAGTAGGGTAGGCTGAGGGAACTTAGTGTTAAGATACTTCGTTCCCTACTTTCTGCCAAGTTCTGAATTCAGTGCGTGTTGAGCTCAACGCCAAGGTTTGTCTTAATACCATAGTGAAGAAATGTAAATAAATATTCAATTTTTTCGAGTAGTGATCGAACCCACAACCAGTCGATTTTACAGTTACACTTTGTGCCCCTACGCCACAACTGGCCTTCCCATTGTCTTACAATCCTAAAATGGATACGCAATCCTCGGTGAGCGTGACCGACTCCCACTTGATGCTTTTTTTATTAATTTAGCAAGTGTAAATACAGTTTAATTGGGCAGTTTGACTTCACTATCAATAACATTGGATTCTTTTTTTGTTTTATTAAATAAAATGCATTCTATTGTGGAATTTCTCCTAATAAAAGTAAATTTACTTGCTTAATCTTTTTTATAGATGTTCTATGTAAGATATTGAGAAAAAACATTCATTTGGTTAAACAAAACAGGGATATATTTATGCTATAAATAACGGAAAGTGGGAAACGGGGTGTCTTATCACTATGTTCCCTCTGCCTACTCTGCTGTTTGCGGGATACAGCGTGAAGCTGATTTGATTTGAAGTTTAAAGGATAGGTAAAACACATAGACATGAAAAAAACATTGATAGTATGAATAGAAAAAAGCTTCAAGCTGTATACAGCATATAGCAGTTTAAGCAGCGGAAACAGAATATTGAGACACAATATATTCCCCACATCTCGCCCAATTTTCAAGATATTGCGTCATAATCGTGAGACTTAACGCCACGTGTGATAGAAGCCAAGTTAAAACTTGAAATTTTAAAATTTAAATTTTTAAATTTTGTTAACAAAGAGCTGAGATGAAAATATTTTTTCACCAAATAATAAATTTCAAAATCATAGTTAGATTCCTAAAATTATCGCGTAACCAACCAAACTCTTATATTTTATTAGTACAGATATAGATGAACAAAAAAAAGCAATTAAGCCTTACTCTTTATGTCAGTTGTTTTTTTTTTGTTTTAAAAAAAAATATCATTTTGAGTGGGAGTCAAACCCACAACTTCACGTCAATATTTATAAAATATCGTATATTGCCTTACCAGATGTACCTAGACAGGTGAGCATTGAATGTTTAAAGAGTGCACCGTTTAAGTATCGACAGGTTTCAGTATCGATCGGTCAGGTCGAAGCCCTATTTCTTAATAGTAGCTATCTATTGCTATATTTTGTAAATGTGTATAAAGCATTTGCCGTGTATTAATTAGGCTACGGCTTAGTTCAAATCAAAGTGTTGGTAATATTTAATATGTGGGTGTTGTTTTGTTGTCAAAAAGACAAAATAGGGTGTTAAACTCCACCGCAAAATATTAAGTGTCTCTAAAATATAACGACAAAAGATGAACTAAATTATACATGTCTGGAATCTTACTACTTACTATCAAAAAAAATCAGCTTCACGCTGTATCCCGCACACAGCAGCCTAGACAGAGGGAACATAGTGACAAGACACTGTTCCCCACTTTCCACTGAATTTTTCCAGGTATTGCGTGTTGAGTGGCGGAACTCAAATAAGTACAAGATTGTAAGCGCTACGTTTCGATCTCACTCGGAAGAAAGAATTATTTTCATTTTGTTGAGTTTCGACATTCAACACGCAATGTCTCAAAAATCGAACCGAAAATCGGGAACGGAGTGTCTCACCACTAAGTTTTCTCCGCCTACCCTGCTACATGCAAGATAAAAGGCGAAAATTAACAAACCCATATTACCTTACATTATTTAAAACTGCACATACATACATCACAAAGTTTATATCGAAATGATAGAGTTTCGTTTCGAAGTAATAAATGAATTAAATATTAATCACATTAAGAGTAGCGTACATCGTTGCGCGAGATTAAGTTTACCGACCATTTTGTTTTGGACTCACTTCGGATGAAATATGTTTTATCCGTACATACATTGATATTACTGTAAATGTTATTTTTTATTAAAATTTTTAGTGAGGCCAGTCGTGGCGCAGTGGCACGAAGTGTGATTGTAAAACCGACTGGTTGTGGGTTCGATTCCCACTCGAAGAGATGAAATATTTACTTAAATGTATATTTCTATTTCTTCGCTCTGGTGTCGGGGTTAAGCGCGGCGTTGAGTTCTACCACTCAACACGCAATGCCTCCAGAATTCGGCAGAAAGTGGGGAACGGAGTATCTTAACTTAACACTAGGTTCCCACTGCCTACCCTGCTGTGTGCGGGATACAGCGTGAAGCTGATTTAATATTTTTAGTCTAGCTTTCAAAATAAATACATTTTGAAAGCTAGTGTTGTGATTTTGGGACTTCTTTTTGGGCCGTATCGTTCAGTAGGACTCAGAATATTAATACATAGTAGTTATGTTTTTTTTTATAATTTTTAATCTGTTATGTCTGTTCCACATAATTTTTTTTTTTGAAATTTGAACGCAGCCATATTCAAGCCAGCGCTTCCTTAAAACCTAATCTTATCTAAACCTAGTCTAATCTAATACTTTAAAAATGTTATATTTTTTTAAGCAACTCACAAATCTATGTATCCAATCAGACACTTTCAAAATAAGCTTTTGTTTAAAAGTATTTCTGAATTTGAAGAAAAAAAAATCACCGCTATGGATATTATTCTTCAAGGTAGTAGTGACGCAGCGACACAAAGTCTTAAACGTGACTATTGTGGACTTAATGTTCACTCGAAATTATACATTCGTTTCATTTCCTTACTGCATTAAGTTCTGCTACTTAACGCGTCTTAAAAATTGGACAAAAAAGTATGTTTTTTTTTTAATGGAAAAGGACAAGGCAAACGAGCGTTCGGGTCACCTGATGGTAAATGATTACCGCCACCCACTACCCCGTGCAACACCAGAGGTGCTAAAGGTGCCTTGCCGGCCTTTAAGGTGGGTTGGGCACCGGAGCCCGACATTACCTGATGCGAAACGCAGAGGCATAAAGCCATTACTTAACGCCTATTTAAATGCCGGGGGTGGTAATGATCCGGTCGAGTCTGCCTATGCGTGTTGCCATTGCTGGCGACGTGACTCTACCACATGTACTTTAGTCGCTTCCTACGACACCACCAGTACCGGGATGATCCTTTTCTAGGCCGGGATCTACTCTAGCAATAGAAACTCTACCGTAATGCTAAAGAAATATTTATCCCTTTTCTTCGATGCAATGGTTTTTCAACACTATACCTTCTATAAACGTTTCCAAAAATGCTTCTCGGTGTTTCACGTGTTAGTTTCGAAGACCGAAACTTGTTCTGAAGTCATTCACTTCTTAAAGACTTAAGTTTCAGATAGTAAAAAAGCTCGAAATAAAATACAAACTTTTACAACAGTACTGTTCACCACATTTTTTGAATTCCTTTTTTGAGTGCTCAGCATTATAGGTTTCAATTGACTTTATTATTTTGTTAGTGACCAATTATTGATTTAATTCATCGATTTTTATTTATAAATAATCATATTGTATTTTCTTTAATTGATTTGATATACGATTGAATGTTATGACTGAAAGTCTTTACTTTGTCTCTTTAGACATATTTAAAAACATTTTTTCCTTATAGCAAAACTATTCAAAATATTTAATAATCAGCTTCACGCTGTATCCCGCACACGGCAGGGTAGGCAGAGGGAACCTAGTGTTAACACTCCTGTTCCCCACTTGCTGCCGAATTCTGGAGGCATTGCGTATTGAGCGGCCGAGCTCAACGCCGCGCTTAACCTCGACACCAGAGCGAAGAAATGGAAATATAAATTTAAGTAAATATTTCATCTCCTCGAGTGGGGATCGAACCCACAACCAGTCGGTTTTACAGTCACACCCTTGTGCCGCTGCGCCACGACCGGCCTCAATTTAATAATCAAGTTTTACAATATTATAAGAAGTATAGCTTCATGCTATAATCCCAATTAATAAGGTAGGCAGAGGGAGCCTTATGTTAAGAGACTTGGTTCCATATGCACTGCCCAATTCTCAAGACATTGTATGTTGAGTGGCGGAACTTAACGCGTCGCTTTGTCTTATTGCAGTATATAGTAGTAAGTGGTACCAGCCATATTTTTTTAAGTAACTGTAGAAATATGTTGAATTTTCTGAGTCGAAATTCAAACCATACACCTAAGTATATGGTTTGAATATCTCCGAGCGTTCCTGAGATAAAGGCACTTAATAGACAGACAGACAAACGGACAGACAATAAAATGATCTTATTAAATTTCCGTTTATGCTTAAAAAGTACGAAACAATAAAAATAATAACAACCCACATAAGCAAAGCAGTTTAAAACCTATATAGCAAACCAAGCAACACGACGAACACAGCGCGGACCAAGATACACTGGCACGCGAACAAACAATTAGCGGAAGTTAAACATAGATTGGGCCTGTAGTTGATTTCTCATTTAAGTCGAATGGATATGTCCAATATAAATAAACAGACTTTTATTACAGCAATGGTATGATTATTTGTATGGAGTGAGCGTAAAGAAATAGCTGATTGGAATATAATATGGAAAACCGTATATGTTTTTTTCATTTAAATTGAAACTTACTAGTACTTGACTTTTCGCCACGTCTGGCCGTAATTTTTCATTTTTCTATATAAAAGCTAAATATATAAACATTATTATTCATGAGGCCAGTCGTGGCGCAGGGGCACAAGGTGTGGCTGTAAAACCGACTGGTTGTGGGTTCGAGCCCCACTCGAGGAGATGAAATATGTACTTAAATTTATATTTCCATTTCTTCGCTCTGGTGTCGAGGACAAGCGCGGAGTTGAATTCTGCCACTCAACATGCAATGCCTCCAGAATTCGGCAGAAAGTGGGGAACGGAATGTCTTAACACTAGGTTCCCTCTGCCTACCCTACAGTGTGCGGGATACAACGTAAAACTGATTTATTTTTCATTCTCATGCAAAAAATTGTTCCTATTAAAATATTAAAAACGTACAAGTTTCATAAAATTTAATAAAGCAAAATGTACGAGAAAAATCTTCGTATTCATATTATAAACCATCCAACCTTTTCACCCCATGCATATCCGCCATACATCGGATGACATGTGATTTTGTAGGTCCGATTAAATCACGTTTTAATTTATTTTCCGATAAATTTAATTTATTTTTCTGATAAAAATTAGATTTTTCCAATAAATATTAGATTCTGCTCTGTTATGATACAAGGCAGTAAGTGTACGATTTAACGATTTACGGCGGTCTCAGTTTTGTTTGATGTAATTATTGAATTTTGTGGTTTGTTTTTTAATTGAAATTTATTTTTTTGATGCTTTATGTTAAATTTTACTACCTATATACAGTATTTATTGTGTGTATGTTTTTGTTGTGTTTCATTTGTGTTTTAATAAAATTTTACGTTTTTTTAATATTACTCTATTTCCTGTATATATTAGGGTATGTAGAGTGAATTTATTATTAAGATACTCCGCTTTTGTTGAAATCGAGTCGGCGGAACTCAACTTTCTTTTTATGTAAGAAAAGAAAGTTTTTTACTACAATATACATATATTTAGCATCTTTATACTTCTCCAGTGTTTTTAAAGAAAGATAGAGTCTAATTAAGACGTTCCTCTCTCTGCTTTCGGCCCAACGTCGTCCTCTTTTAGATATTGCCTGTTAAGACTTAGTAAGTTACTTTATATCAGCTTAGGCACTAAATATAATGTAGAGTATTCTTCATGTTTCCATACGAACTCTAGATATTGCATTGAGTGACGTTAGTTAACGCCGTAATTTAAAAAAGAAAAATTAAAAAACTCTATAAATAATATTTCTTAGAATCCAATATTAAATATATTTTTTAACATAAAAACACAATAAAACTTAAAAAGATTAAACTCCGTTTCAAAGTACTCAGTTTGAACATTTGTTATCATTTATAACTTTAATATGAAATTAACGGTTTTAACGCGATTATATTATAGCGTAGTTGTATACGACACCGCGATTTGCAAATCACGCAACGTCACTATGGGGATGTGTCCAAGGTACTACGGTACTTTGTATTGTTTATTACAATCACGCAGCTTCACGCTGTATCCCGCACACAGCAGGGTAGGCAGAGGGAATCTATTATTAAGACACTCTGTTCCCTACTTTCCGCCGAAACTCAAGGCAAAACCTCGCCACCAGAGCGGCTAAATGAAAATATGAATTTAAATAACATTTCATTTCTGTGAGCGGGGATCGAACTCACAACCTGTCGCATTTACAATTATACATTTGTCACCCTGCGCCACGATAGCATCATTTATTACAAACTTGTAAGTTAATCCAACGGAACCCAGAAAATTCATCTTTTTATTTTTGGTTAACGCTGCATCCCGCACATAACGGTGTAGGGAGAGGGAACCTGGGAACCTAATTTTAAATTTTATTTTTATATTTCCCATTACGGCACTTCTGTCCTATTCTGTTCCCGATTTTCCGTCGAAATTTGGAGGCATTGCGTGTAGAGTAACAGAACATGACGCTGCGCTTACCTTGTTACAAGAAAATCGATTTGATTGAATTATTCGCTCTGGCACCAAGGCAAAAGTTTGGTGGTTACTTTCGCTACCCAACACGCAATGCCTCCAGAATGCGGCAAAAACTGGGGAACGGAGTGTCTTCACACTAGACTCACTTTGCCTACCTTGCTACAGCTTTAAGCTGAGAGAGAGAGATATTTGCATGATTATACATTACTAGAGGGCGCGCGCGGCTTCGCCCGCTTATTAGGAGGGAATCCAAAAAAAACCACGAAACGCGTGTTCAATAAAATATTTTTAACAGACAGAAACTGAATTTAAATTTTTATAAAAATCGGTGGCAATTTAAAGATTTTTCCATACAAACTTTCAACCCCTATTTCGTCCCTCTAGGGTTAAAATTTTTCAAATTCCCTTCTTAGTAGATGTCCAGAATATGAAAATAAACATCTACCCAAATTTCACGTTTCTACCATCAGCGGTTACGGCTCTGCGTGCGTCTTACCTCAGTCAGTCAGCACAAGTCCTTTTATATATATAGATTAGATAAATATAAAATAATACATTTAAATATTAAATTCAAATATTTGATTCAACAACGGGCACGCGCTATAAAACAAGTGGTGACAGCCGCAAGCTGTCACCGCGACCGCGTCCGCACCTCGGGCCTCGTATTTAGCCTTCCGTAAAAATAATTGCTACACCGAATCATTTTGAATTAAAATTTTCACAATTAAAACGTTTATATACTTTTTGGTGATTAATAACTTAGCTTTGTGTTTTGTTTAGGGTTTTGATGTGAAAAGAAATAAAGTAAGGAAATGGTAAAATATTTTTGTTTGTTAAAGAAAGAAAGTAAAGCAAGAGCGTCATTTTATCCCCGCATAGGCAGAGAAAACTTAGTGGTAAGACATTTCACTTTTTCCGCCTAATCTTCGAGACACTAAGCGTTGGGTGAAACTTATAGCCGCGCCTTGTTTTGTTAATGTCATGAAAAATTAAAGTAATTCTTATTTAGAAAACGTATAAAAATTTTAACGTAGCGAGACTCGAAACCGCGCTTCCTAGAAACCGACCGAGGCGCGGGTTCGAATCCCGCTGCGTTCAAATTTTTATACGTTTTCTACATAAGTATTTTTCTTTCCTAAGTGTGGCATAACACTTTAAAAATTAATAAAATATGAAAGTAATTAATTGTCACAAGTGGGAATCGAATTCGCAACCGATCGTCACAAGCTGTGCCACCACCTCACAACAGCCTCTATACTGCTAGTATTTCTACAACATATATGAATGGACGTGGCGTGTTAACTATCGTGTCTAGATCAGCAAAGCAAAACCTTACTTCATACATTATAAAATTTTGATTTTTTATTTATAATTTATAATCATGACTACTGAGTAGAGTAGTTTGTATTTTTTTTCAGTCTCATGCCTCATTCTACATAAGAATACGACAATAATTTAGAAATGCAACGTTAGCACTAGATTCTCCCTGCCTACTCTACTGTATGCGGCATACCGGCCAGTCGTGGCGCAGGGGCACAAAGTGTGACTGTAAAAGCGACTGGTTGTGTGTGAATTGAAATATTTATTTAAATTGATTTTTCCGTTTCTTCGCTCTAGTGTCTAGACAAAGCGTGGCGTTGAGTTCTGCCACTCAACACGCAATGCCTTCAGAATTCGACGGAAAGTGGGGAACGGAGTGCCTTAACATTAGGTTCCATCTGCCTACTCTGCTGTGTACGGGGCACAGTGTGAAACAACAAAAAAAATATATAAATAAATCTCAATAGTTAAACTTTTTATATTACTCTAATAAATATAAGAAAATATGTAAATTAAAGTTTAATTTAGACCTGTTATCGTAAAACAATAGTAATAGCAATAAACTTTACCTGAAATAGCAATCAATGATAGCATCAGTCCTCGTATGTAACCTTCCGAGGAACCCTTTCAATTCATAAAACTTGTACCTTCAGAGATTTATTGTAGGAAAATGTCCACAAAAAAGTAATTTTAATGAAAGTTGTGCGGAACTTTATGGTACTTAATGTTTCTTTTTGTAATATTGCAAAAATGTTTCTGAAAGTTTTTACGTTGGTTTAGCTTTTAAGAAATGTGTAAGTTACGTTGAGAGTAGTCGTGGCGCAAGAGCACAAGGCTGCAACTATAAACGCGACAGTTGTGGGTTCAATGACCGCTCTGAGGAATTAAATATTTAATATTTTCATTTCCTCGGTAATGAAAAATCTGCCAACGCACGGCGTTGAGTTTCGCCACTTAACACGTACCAATTCAATACCTTCCACCTTTTCCATCTGCCTACCCTGCTATGTGTAGAATGAAGACTGCATCGAACAAAAAACAATAAGGAAAACAACGTAAGTAACTGTTGTGCCAATTTAAGGGTTCGATTTTATAAGAAATTTATTAAATAAATTTTATCTCTTTTAATATTAGCCTTAAGACTTATTTCAGATCTAATACTAAAAAGAAGAAATGGAAATATACATCGCACATCATACATCTAAAATTACTTTATGCCTAAAAATGTACAGTATAAATTATATAATTTATTAATTTAAAATTATTTTCACCATATTGATAAAAGACGTCCCCGTAATACCACGTAAAATATACGAATATAAAGCGTATGACAAATTTAGGTCGGTTGCGAAACTAAATCCCAAGCAGGACGGAAAAGGGTAGCATAAAAAAAGAAATTAAAAAATCGCAGTTCCCATTCAATGAGAATTTCGTAAAAGCGAGCGTGGTCGCGAAAGATACGTTCGATTTAACTTATTAAGCTCATATTCATAGTAGTTATTCTAGTTTACGGTAGAAATGCAGTTATATATTATATATAGCGAACCAAACGCGGCTTCGCCCGCTTCTATTTATTTTTATATTATTAAAATATTATACTAGCCAAATTCTAGAGAATCTTCACAAAAATTGAAGCCGACGTATTATTCTGTATAAGCCATATAAGTGAAAATCTTGTCAGGTTTTACGTAAAAGTGGAACAAAGATCCATCTTCACAAATTTTCACATGTAAAAAGGTTAATTCCGTTTTTTTGTAATTTTAGTTAACCACCTCTTAGTGAGTGACTAGCTGACTAGCTGACTAGCTGACTAGCTGACTAGCTGACTAGCTGACTAGCTGACTAGCTGACTAGCTGACTAGCTGACTAGCTGACTAGCTGACTAGCTGACTAGCTGACTAGCTGACTAG
>DWQW01005710.1:0-17370 GCA_018249695.1 Heliconius erato demophoon
AAGCTATTTTTATACTAAATTTATATTTCCATTTCTTCGCTCTGGTGTCGAGGCAAAGAAAGACCCTCTAGAATTCGGAAGAAAGTGGGGAACGGAGTGTTTTAACATTAGGTTCCCTCTGTCTACCTTGATGTGTGTGGGATACAGCGTGAAGCTGATTTCTCCACATCAGGGGGGGTAAAAATGCTTAAGGATGAAAGCATTTTTACGTTGTGCAATTTTCTTGTTTTAGAGGGGTCAAATAAAACGGGATTTACTCAAAAAAAATATTCGTACTAAAATAGGCTACACAATAGATAAATAAATGAACTATGTTTTCATCGTACATGCTGCATTTTTCTTTATAATTTTTTTTTATTATACTACTTTAAAAAAAATGCAGCAACTATCCGCGTTTTGCTCTATTAACATAAATGATTAGGTAACATTAAAGACTTTCGTGATTGCTTTATCTTTTAAAACTCTACTCTTACGTCAAATGGATACAAATGTAAATGGACTATGTGCTTGCTACAAGTACCATAATAAAAGACAATGTCTAATAATATAATTTGTAACAGTAATAAGCAATTACTATCTTTACGTAAAATAATATTTGTACTCTACAGAGAATTGTCATAAATCAACAAAATTATGGCTTCCGTCATAAGAAAATGAATCATTTCTATGTACCTAAATGAAAAGTAAAAGCTTATCACATCTCGTCACGAATTATTATCTGTAGTTCGCCATATAGCTATAGGTACCAAAATTTGTTTATAAATGTTTTTTTAATTCTTTTAGCTTTACGTTGTATCCCGCACACATCAGGGTAGGCAAAGATCACCTGTGGGCCGTATAGTGTTAAAACTTCCCCACTTCCGTCGAATTCTGAAGGCATTCCGTGTTGAGTGGCCGAACTCAACGTTGCGCTTTGCCTCGTTACCAGAGCGAGAAAATAAAAATATTAAATATTTATTTCCTCGAGTGGGAATCGAACCAAAAACCTGTCGCGTTTACAGTTGTACATTTGTGCCCCTGCGCCACAACTCGTGGTTTATACTCGTACATACATATAGGTCTTATAAATCACGTGCTTACTACTAAAACTCTTGCATTTTAAGAACATAAGACATGTTATATCAGATAACACTGACTCATTAAATTACGTTAACAATAGAACACCTTTCATTTGCATAATTATATTATTATGTAAACTTTATATTCGCTTGTCAGTAGAGGATTTTATGATTATATTTTATCTTCATAGTTTTTTATTGACCACTCAATATGACAGGATAAATGATGTAAATGATTTAAATAAATTATTATATTATTTTCGTAATACTATAAAAATTTTAACTTAATAATTACTTAAAAAGGATTTTTCTTGTATTTTTTTTCAAAAAATATAAAATATCTGTGATATGAAGTTATCGATGTTGTCCAATTAAAAAATAAAAAAGAACAGTAGGTATATTGTAACATCTGAAATTTTATGTAAGATGATGAATTGTCAATTCTTGGAACATTAGTAGCGGACTGCCTCAGTTGCGCTCGAGTGCGTTTACCTTGGTTGTAAAATAAATTGTTTTCAATATAACAACATAAAACAATACAAAGTGTTCATATTTTTTAAAGCTGGTTTAAATATGAAAAGCCATCTGGTTTGTAGATGTGTGTTTTTGGTAGAAATATACTCGAGCTTAGCTTACTTTTTTTTAAATTTTATTATTATTCATACCTTCATACAATTAAACATTGAAAATCGACATAAAACACGCAATGTATCTAATAATTGCTGTAAAATAAGGACCGGAGTGGTGTAGCACTATTATGGCATAGAGTTATCAAGTATACAAATTAAACAAAAGCATTAAAACTTCTTTAAGTTCTTTTTCTCCCTGAACAAAAATGTATGTCACATGACATTGACAACATCTGAGTAACTTGTGTTGTTTTTATAAGTAAATAATTAATATTATCGTGAGCAAAGAAGCTATCACAAGCAAATATTTAATATAAACATTTATTATACATGCATAATGGAAGCTTATCTAGGCTTACTTATTATTAACTATAAATTAACTTATATCATATGTTGTCACTATTAATTATGCTATTGATAACATTAATCACTAATAACGCCTTGACGCTTCTGTGATAGGATAGATTATGTATAGAAAACATTTATTTAAATTCCAATCTATTATATGAAATTAGGACAATGACATTTTCTATGTAATATCACTTTTCGATAATTTAGGTAATTAATATACAAAGCACAATAAAGAAAACAAACGTCTAAATAAAATCTAGAAAAATTATAGGCAGCTTGGGGCTAAACGTATTTTCTTGAATTATGGCTAACAAAAATATTCTTAATTAAATCACTTTTCAAACAAAAAGAAATAAGTCAAAATCGGTCCATCCGTTTTGGAGCTACGATACTACAGATACACACATCCATAAAGACGTCCAAATTATAACACTCCTTTTTTTCGTTGGATTTTTAAAATAACTATGGAGCGTCATATTGGCAAACATTTTATTTTTCCAGACGGGAGAAATTGAATTATTTTATATATAATACATATTTCCACAAACGGTTAATAATTGAGCCCTATAGTTTGTGTAAAATTATAAGAAATTATCGCTCGTAATTTTATTTGTCTAGATTTTTTTACTTTTGAAGTATCATTATAATTTTGGTTGTAATTCTTGAATTTTCTATTTCATTACTAATTTTAATATTTCAGAAAAGATCAAATGTTTACACTGAGGTGTTTCAGACTTAGTCTGTAAATTGCTCATTGAGTAATGCAGGAGTTGCTTATTTAATTGATCATTCCCCACACCTTGTCAGTGGTGGTGGTGATAAACCTATTACTAAAGTATATTATACTAAACTTACTGGGGTCGTGCGGCGCCTGCAGGCCTCCTCCTCGCGGGTCGAGGTCGGGCAGCAACGCCGCGTACTCGCCGCACTTGCGCGCAGCCAGCTCGGTTGCGCTCACGCGCTTCTTCTTACCGCAAACCTGGCGTTCAACATATTGCCGTGAAAAATTAACAGGAGTTAGCAAAATATTTTGTTTCTTTAGGAGAGAAGCTCTCATTCTGTTTTCAGCTTTTTACTCCGTGACCCATCGAGGTGTTGTACACTGTATAACTAATGGATCATTTTCGTAACCAAACAAGCGAATAGGGTAAGGCTAGGATAAGGACTTTATTGTACATTTGGAATAGGTATTTGATGCTAAAATCTGTGAATTGATTTAATTAATTTAATATATCTTTATAATTTTCTTTTATAATTTCCCAGTCCCATTTTATGATACAAATTATAAACATATCTTGTATTTATAATTTATATTATATTTATGATAACATATCGCATCAAGAGAGGTCACAACCTCTGTGCAAACAGCGCCAATTAGACAAATTTACGATTGAAGATATGGATAAAAACATGTTTTTTATTGTTAAACTTTGCCATTATACGAGATAAAACATGACAATAAAAATATAAATAGAAGACATTGTTGCTTTTTGTGTTACCTATTGTTTTTTTTTATTTATTTTTCCGTCAACTACCTAATTTAAAATTGCGAAAAAAAATATTTCATAATTAGCCATGTTTTTTCAAACAAGTTTTTTGATTAGCTACTTAAAGATTTCAAAGTAATATCTTTTGACAAAAGTGCATAAGAACGCTGTTAAATTCATTATCATATGATATATTAACATTTCGCAAATGATAACCAAAACATTTAAGATCTGTTCTTCATTTCTTTGTAATATCATTAATTTAAAATTAAGCTTATACCTGCGAGTGCTGGAATATATTAGGTACATACACAACAGAAAATATTATTCCATATTTCATATAGTTTTAATACTGAAAATTATACTATTAAAGATTACTGATATATAATCTACCTTAAAATCATCACAAAGTGCTACATCATATGCAGACCCTTCACAAATGGCGTTTTCCGGGCAGGACCGTCTCCGTTCTCTCGCACCTCGACTTCTGTACGTGCATCCCGAACTGCAGCTACCTTCACTCCATTCACTCCAAGTGTCTCCCTGGAGTTGTCCTTGTGAAGGAGGTTTCACACTTGACACGATTGTTGTATCTGCTGTTATGCAGTCTCCGCCTTGGCACCACTGAAAACGTACATATATGATAAAGTAATATAGAGGCCAGTCGTGGCGCAGGGGCACAAGGTGTGACTGTAAAACCGACTGGTTGTGGGTTCGATCACCATTCGAGGAGATGAAATATTTACTTAAATTTATATTTCCATTTCTTCGCTCTGGTGTCGAGGTTAAGCGCGGCGTTGAGTTTTGCCGCTCAACACGCAGTGCCTCCAGAATCGAGCAGAAAGTGGGAGACGGAGTATCGTAACACTAGGTTCCCTCTGCCTACCCTGCAGTGCGCGGGATACAGCGTGAAGCTGATTTATTTTTTTATTTTTTTTAATATAATAATCATTTATACATGGCAGTTGACGTGGTGATAGTTAAATGTAGACATTATTAATATTTATAAGTAGCAGCACATTTGTAAACAGTCTATAGAAATAAATATAAATACCTAATTATACATCTACACATATAATTACACATCCAAACATGTTTTTACATTTTTAACACATGCCAGTGGTGTTGTCATTTACAAAATTATGAATAACAAACATTTAACATATAAACGCATTTTCACAATTTTGTACAATTTGTGATTCAGAACATTCTCGATTGTTGTCGTGGATCCTATTAAGCCATTGTCTTTAAACATTTTTAAAGTGTTATTCCACACTTAGGATTTTTTTCTAAATAAGTAAAACTTATTGTCCCCTAAAAGAACTACGGAACCAGTGCAATCGACCTATCCTATTTCTAGTACCTATACATACATATTAGGTACCGATCGGTGAAATCATGAATATTTTTTTTAACATACATATTTTTTTATTTTTTCCTTAAGAAATCTTTGGGATGCCAATTATAGATTGCGCGAATATCTCGCTTATGCAGGACAAAGGTTGATTTAATAAGGGCTGCATTACCCCATAGTAAAATGTCATAGGACATTATACTATAAAACTAAAGCTACTTTATAATAAGTAAACAAGGCGAACCATTTCTACGTTAGCTAATATTCCAATTTTTTTAATCGCGAAAGTTGCTGAGCTAAGTCTATTCGCCAACCCATCAATACGAGGTTTCCATTGTAATTTAGAATCAATGGTAATAACGAAAAATACCATACAATCACCAGGATCCACGGCGTCACCATTCAAGAGTATATCGGCTTCAAAAATTTTTGTCTTAGGTATTCTGAAAATTATACATGTAGTTTTTTTTACTATTCAATAGTAGGGGAGAGGAGGGTAGCTTAGAACAGGGGCACCTTTGAAAATATGTGTTAACAGAGCTATTTTAAAAAGAAATTTTGGTAATTTTTTTTTGAGTAGTTGCAGCACTAATCTGCACACGTGTCACTTGTCACCGCTGATATATGAGAACCAGTGGTTGAGTTACGAGGAGTGTTTGATTTTGAGTAAAATTTTATGCATTTTTAAATAAACGCGTAAGGATCGCAGGGATCCAATTCAAGGTATATGGTTTTATTTTTTCCTCTTTTAGTTAGAATATTTTATATATCATGCAATAAACTAGAAATCACTACAATTTTTAAACTTTTACTTGAAAAACAAAACGTTTGTAATTTTTTAATTACTACTGAGGCAGCTTTGAACAAACTAAAGGGGGCAGTTTTGAATATTATTATATGTAAAAAAATACCACGAAAGAAAAACAAAACTATACTGAACTTTTCTTCACAAGAAACTAACTCAAAAATACATTTGGAATCAGAAGAGGAAGTGACAATTTACTGTGAAGAGAATAATGAAATCTGTGCGTATGAAGACTACGAAACGGAATTAGACTACAACTTAATAAATATTGGAGACTTCGTTTTAGCGAATGTCTCATTATCTGTGAATAGTAAAAAAGTAGCTTGTATATTTTTTTTCTTTCCTGAGAAAGAGGACAAGTGCTACGTTAGTTTTTTAAAAGTCTTACGTAGGCTAGACTTGAGGCCAGTCGGCATGAAGTGTGACTGTAAAACCGACTGGTTGTGGGTTCGATCTCTACTCGAGGAGATGAGATTTACTTAAATTTATTATATATTTATATTTATTTAGTTGAGTTCTGCCACTCAACATGCAATGCCTCCAGAATTTGGCAGAAAGTGAGGAACGGAGTGTTTTAACACTAGGTTCCCTCTGCCTACCGCGCTGTGTGCGGGATAAAACGTGAAGCTGATTTTTATTTCTTACGTAGACTACTTACCCCAATTTCAGTTGCTGGTTACGTCACGTACTACAACCATGTTTTTCTTTAAATTTAATTTTTCTAAGTTCAAATTAGGGTAGTAAGTTGTTTATTTAAAAAATATTTTGTTTTATTTTCATAATATTAGATTTATTCTATGATTGATCCCATAATGTTAATTACTTCTAGGAAGCCAAAGCTACTTTTTTGTTTGTTCGTTTTTTAATTCTATTCTAATTCTATTAATAATATTAAAGTTATTTAACACTAGTACTAGTACAATCGCAATATTAAACTAGGCATATTATTTTTTAAAGTTAGCATGGTACTGATATTTGATCTCAATCGTTTCTAATGTTAAGTTCATTAATAAAGTTACTTAAAAGTTTGATAAGCCTTTTAATTTCATTGAATTCGATGATAGTTCAAAACTGCCCCATATATGTTCAAAGCTACCCCGCAAGGGGGGCAGCTCTGAACATTTGACTACTGCTACTAAAGTTGATATTGCACCTTTAACTTATATATTTTTCTACATGTGATGCTACCATTGTGTGGCACAATAGTTGAACTAAGCATTGTGAAATAGTAAAGAAGTTAAAAAGTGTAGAATTTTTAGATATGACACAAAGTTTAAAAATCGTTCGAATGTGCCCCCCTCTCCCCTCCCCTCCCCTCCCCTATAGTAGTTTGCCGAATTCGGTGGAAAATGGCGAATGGAAGTGTCTTAATGGGAGCAGAGTAACACTAGGTTCCTAGGTCCCCCCTGTCTACTCTGCTATGTGCGGAATACAGTTAGTAGAGTAAGTTATTGATAGCGATTACACATCATATGATTTAATTTTTTAATTAACAATTTTCTTGTATTTAAAAAATATCCATTTCTCCATGCCCCTTTGACGGACTCACCCCGACAAAAATCAAACCAAATTCCCGGCGATGTAGACAATATGCATGGGGAAAAAGTTCTGACGAAAATCAAAAACCCAATAAAAAAAATAGTATGGCCACGAATGATACATTTAGGGTAAAACACGTACACTCACGTTAATGGCCTTGTATGTGAATTATAAAAAACACAAATGACTTACAAATTCATTGAAATGTTAATTATAACTTAAAACCGAAATGGACGAATTATTGCTATCAACACTTAAGAAAAAATTTGATTTGGGTAATAAATTAAAAAGTAGAAAAAGGCTCTTACTAACAGTCTTAATAATGTCTAGAAAATCTAAAAAAAAATTAAATGAATAATTATTTTGAATTGGAAGCATTTAACTCTATCAAATGTATTACACGTAGGTATCCACTTAGAAAAGATAGTGACATACTTAAATTGCTATTTTTTTTTCTTTTTTGTATTAATAAATAATTGCTATAATTTACATAACGATCATGGTTGTATTTTTTTAATCAAACAATAAATATCAACTATATACATGGGCGTAATGTTTTATTATCTATGTCGATATAAAGCCTTTAACATTTTTTATATAAAATATAAAAGACAATATGAAAACTTAGCTTTCCACGGATTCAGGAGACCCTTACAACAAGCGTAAGGGCCTCCTTAAACTGTCAATCTCCTTAGGCCTCGAATTTAAAGTTGGTTCTACTAACGCTGCCTACGAATTCTTAACTTTATTTAAGTTTACCTTCCCCTTCCCACAAGAGGTCCCCGGCAGCGCGGGCCCGGCGTAGTAGAAGCCGGCGCGGTGCGGCGTGCGGCACGCCAGCTGCAGGCACTGCGCCGCCTCCCCCACCGCGCCCGGCGCCACCGCCGGCGCCGCGTCCTTGTCACGGAGGAGTATCTGTAACATATCATTATACAATATAATTATGTATAAAGCTCTTACTAATTGCGTCAATTACAGACAAGCCGATACTATTGGCCGTAGAAAGCTGACATTTGTTATGTAATGTAATCGTTTGCACATTAAGAGAAGATTAACCGTAACTCAGAACCGAAGAAACGAACAAACAGGAACGACAAAATCAGTGTTTAATGCTTGAAGAAAATTTAAAAATAAGTTCTACATCCACCAGTTAATGTGCAAAGTACAAAATTCACTATCTTTCCTTTTTTGGGTTCCGTTCCTATTAAGAAGAAAAGGAACCCTTATAAGATCACTTTGTTGTCCGTCTGTCTATCTCTCTATCTTTCAAGAGCCTTTATCTCAGGAATGCTTGGAGATTTCGGGTTAAAATTCATCACATAAATATGCTTAAAAAAAGATATGGCCGTTTATAATGCAAAAACGCGTATTTCGACAATATAAAGGGGTCAGTTTCCAGGAGGCGCGGGTTCGAGTCCCGCTACGTACAATTTTTTATACTTTTTCTAAATAAATATATAAAGAGAATCAAAATTAATATGGTTCTTCCGGTTGACTTAGAATTATGAATAAAATATAATTTGGCAGCTAGCAGATATTAATTTTTTTTATAAAAAATACAGAAAACTAACTAAAAAATACATTTGTGGTTAAAACTTAAAAATTTGGTATTAATATTAAAGCCGCTAGTTCAAGTGAGGTATCAGATGAAAAGGCTCTGGCTAAGCTAAGCTTGAATTTCAGGAGAAACTCCTGCATTTTTTGTACGGCACCATCGGTGGGCGAGCCCGAAATGCGCTTCTTTTCTATGACATACCAACAAATTTTCACTTTTACAAAATTTTCCTTTATTTCAATTGTATGTTTTCACTTCACAACAAATTTCATAAATGTAGGTCGACGGAAAGTACCCAAAAACTATGAATAAATGAGCGTATCTATTGATTGCGTTGATTTAGAAGCTTGATTTTTATGTGCTTAATTTTTTATTTTAGCTTAATACTCCCGCGCGTTCTCCAGATAAATAGTCTTGAAAGACGATTAACAACAACAACAAACTGATCCTACAAAGGTATCGTTTCACCCTTAATAAAAAGTAATAGGTATATGGACAATTCAATAAACATATTTTTTTACGGGTCATCGTGAGATGGTACTTTAAAGACGACATTATACAAATTTTGAGTTGTATAATATGTAAAGTAGCTATAAATGTATGTTGATGTATTTAGCATATAAGCTTTCTACAGTGTAAACAATTTAAAAAGTTGTTAATATATAGGTATATAATGAAAATAAGTGTGAGGCGGCGCGAGATCACAACCATTTGTAAATATTTATATTTAAGTAAATATTTAGTTTTACATGTTGAAGTGAAATTCTAAAATTGTTTAATAAAAGAAAAACGACAATTATTAACATCTAATAATAAATAAAAAATATAAAATTATGTAAGTTTAACTAAAAGTAGAAAGAAGATAAAAGAAATAAATGCGTTCGTTTTATCAGTTTTAAAAGAACCTTTTAGAATAACTTAATTTTATTTTGTAACATTTTACCATTGTTTATTTTTAATGTTATGTGTAATCATTTAATTAATTTAGTCACCTCGCACTGTTTCTTTGCTCCCCATACCACACCTGGTGCATCTCCGAATCTCTCGTGCTGGAGCTCTTTGGGAGTGTCCAAATCATCACTACCGTCGAACAAACATGTCGCCCATCTGTAAATTTCAAGTTCAAAATTATAGTTTACACAATTATAATGACAAATAAGCCCCCCCCCCTCTTCCCTTTTTGAGCCAAAAATATTATTACAAAAAAACAGAAAAGCGCGAGTCGATTAGGTACAAAAATTGGAATCTAAGATTATATTATTTTATAGGATACAAATATATAGTTTTCAGATTTTTCCTTGAACTAGAACTACCTGTAGATGGTAGCCGTCAAATTTCATAATTCTAGCTCAACCGGAAGTACCCTATAAATTTTCATTCACTTCATAGCGTTGAAATACGCATTTGTTCGATATAAACGGGCATACCTATATATTTTTAGTAAATGTAGAAATACATTTTTTCAGGAAATGAAGGGACCGTAGACTTTAGTATATAATTTGATTTTCAACTCTATATCTCCAAGCGTTCCTGAGCTATGGACTCTTGACAGACAGATAGACAGACAGACGGACAAACAGACAAGAAGATGATCTTATAAGGGTTTTTTTTTCGAAACCCCAAAAACAACATTTTTTTATTGTACGTAACGTTCATTACTATTACAGTGTGTTAGGTGAATACATCATAATATAAAACCATTAAAAATATATAAAGCTTATTATAAGTTGTCTCCACCATTTTGTTTGACCGAAGTTGTCTCCACCATTTTGTTGACTATTTTGTTTATTAATATATTATTCAATTGTAAAAATTTTCACATCCGCAAACAAAATTTTGACCTTACGGTCAATGATTTTTTTTTAAACGGTAGCTCTAGTTAGTAGTAGTAGCTCTTTTGACTTTATCATCATATTCTTTTTAATTATTAGTAAAGAAATGACCAATGTGACTTAAGTAGGGTGCAAGTCCTAAGTTAAGTTTTATAGATATCCGGAGATAAAATCTTTGAGAGACATGATTTTTTCAAATTCTTTCTCTAACTGCTTTGATCGTCTTTTTCGTACGAATACCACGTGGAAGGTGAAATATTTTTCTGTCACAAACAAAGAAGGTTTCATTGTAACTAACAATGACGTACAGAGGAATTTAAAAATTGTATTTGGCTCCATGTTTAGTTTATGAAATTTTATCACCCCACTACATTTTAATATCACAAAATATTTTTCGTTATATCTGCACGAAAATAAGAAAACACAATGAACAATTGTATAAAAATTACAGATTCCAAATTCCAAAGTAATATTTTGTTTATTTTTAATTGTAACTGTATTTATGATTCGATTAAGTATATTACATAGTGTTCCCCTTTTACAATTCCGTAGATTTTAGGCAAAAAAACAATTAATTATTATGATGCAAAAATAAGACATTTTTCCAAAAATCTGAAAGATAAAGTAATAATAGATTGGAACAGAGTAATGTTTCTTTAAGAACTTAAAAGTCTTTCATTTAATCAATAATCATTAATTAATACAATGAGGCCAATTGCGGTGTAGGGACACAAGCGTGCCACTGTAAACGTGACAAGTTGTGGGTTCGATTCCCACTCGAGAAAAATGAAATATATAATTTTGTCTTCCTCGGTCTGGTAACGATTCAAATCGCAGCGTGAGTTTCACCATTCCACACGCATTGCCTCCAGAACTTGGCTGAAAGTGGAATACGGAATGTCTACATGTCTTAATGAGAACAAAGTAGCTCTTGTTTAATTATCACAAAATCAAAAATGTTAGTGGAAATATAAACCTATTTTATTTAAAAGAACTCGGTTCCGCCTAAGCATTACATGCTCATGTTTTTTCGCAGTGGAAACCAGTCTTTAGGTGGAAATATAAATGTCGATTTTTGAAGTAACGATATTTGACTAAGCTACATTGAAAAATTACAATAAATAAATATAGTACCTATTACATAAAATATTTAATCAATAAAATCTTTATGTAAAACTTATGCAAAAGTACTTACTGTAAATCAGCAACTACTTTTGCACTGCAGTGAGACCACGTGGCCTCCCCGTTGGTGCCGCGCGACGGCGACATGATGTAGCCGTCGCGGGCGCACGAGTTGCCCGTGCCGTCGTGGTGCATGCCCAAGCTGAAATATTTTGCAGATATATTAAATATACATATTATATGTTTATTTTTTATTGTTACTTTCTACTGCCCGTCGTGCCGCAGGAACACAGTGTCTGGCTGTACATGTGACGATCGTAGGTTCGATATCCACTCGGGGGAATGAATTATTTTCATTTACTTGCTCGTAACAGTCAACACGAAATGTCTCGAAAAGTGTCTTGACAATACGCAAACAAGAGGAAAAAAAGAAAAAATATATTATTAAGAACTAATCGATGGACATGAATGGGAGAATTACTATTTTTAAACACTCGGTTTTGTGGTTTTAACCGACTTCCGTAAGGACGAGGTTATCATTTGGACTTTATGTTTGTTACCTTAGAACTTTTGATTGGGTAAACCGATTTTGATTATTCTTTCTTTATTTGAAAGCTGGTACTTCCCACGTGGTCCCATTTTAATTTGGTCTATTTCTGACAATGTTATCCACAAGAAAATCACATAGGTTTTAAATTTGCATTAAGGATGTGCGCGATAAATGGATGAATAACTCCATATCACGCCAACCGATGTCGATGATTCTTTTTTTATTGAAAATACACTTCAATGATAGTTTAATGAGAGTTTGGTTAGGTTCTGATTATGGGATCCGGTGGAAGTTGTGTTATTTTGTTAAAAATTGTAATTATTATTGTGTAGAAAGTATATACTGGTTACTCATGTCAAGTTTGTTCTACTAACGCCCAATATTAATAATCTATCTCCTACATCAATCTTCGATTGTTCCATATATCTATCCAATCTAGAGATTGATATGAGAGATATGGAACATCTATCTATATCTTGAGATATGGGACAATCGAAGATTGACGTAGGAGATAGATTATTAATATTGGGCGTAAGATTACAATATTATTAGATACTATGATTTTTAACAATTCGGAAGAATGGAGAATATACACGTAGATACATGTATAAAATAGGTGTAATGATTATCGCAGTCCTTTACATATTTCATAGTGCTGTTTTTGAACAAAGAAAAAGAATTAAATAAACAACAAAAATTATATGATATTATCATCAATAAGAGATAAAAAACGAAATGTCAATAAATGATTACTGTAATATTTTGTCCTTCAAGCGCTCTCCATTCAACGTAACATTCACGTGTGATACGGTTGAATTGCCATAATTAATGAACTAAGCTGAAACTGCACTATTAAAAGGCAAATATACATGACGATACATAAAATCATGCTCTGATACTAAAAAAAAATATTTTTCCTAAAAAAAAAAAGAAATGAACATTAATATGAATTTTAATAATAGATTTAGACTAACTTATGCCCTATCTCGTGAGCCAATATGTAGACGGAGGTGAACCCGGCGGAGGGGTACGGCCGGCCGAGCGCGTCGGAGGCGCCGAACTCGGACACCACGCACGCGTGCGCGGGCAGGCACACGCCGCCCACAGGCGCCAGCCCCATGGTCACGCCGTTGCGGCGCCCACCCTCTTCTGAGTAGAAATCTAAACTGGAATTGGAATAGATGTGGTGTTTTTCTTTAAGCTTTTATAAAATTATACCTACTTTTCAGCAGTTGAGAGCGACCTTTTGCTCTGGAATTAAAAAATATAAATTACTCCTTCCGAAATTCTATAAAATTCTCAATCATTTATTTGAATCTAATAATGCAACAAATCCACTCATTCAAATTGTGTAAAATGTTTTAATTTGCATACCAAAAAGATGGAGAGTTCATTTTAAAATATTCAAGTACAAACACTTTTCTAAACTATAACTATAGTCTAAACTAGTCTAAAGTAATAAAATAGAAGTTTATTTGCTATAACTTTGGTTCATTTCTTTTCAGGCGACACGATGCCGACGAAAACCTATCGTAAGTAACGCAAGCTTAAATGAAAAAATGCCGCCGCTACGTGTTGATGTTCACACTAGAGTCTACGCTTTTTGATGAGTCATTTTTATAAATATTCACTTGTTAATGCCTTTAATTGTACAAAGCTAGGGATACTAAATAGATTATCTTTTTTAAGAAACGTTGTATATATACTTTATAGACAAACCCAGATAAAAGCAGCGCCATGTCCCAATGTTCTGGATCATCATCATCATCGACGTTCAATGAGCGTTGATACTCGCAGAAGGAGTCCAGAAGTCGGCCTCGCTCAGCGTGCTTGGACAGAGACGGTGGCTGGGAGCGCAACAACGTGACGCGCACAAGAGAGAGATGCACGCGAGTACCCAGAGACGAATGATGGTAAAGAGCTTGGACCTACAAAAATTAATTGAACAACTTATACGTAAAAATTTTGATATAATGTTTAAACTTTCATTTATCGTATAAAATTACTTTATGATATAAAGCAATAAAATTTCTTGACATAAAAGCAATATTGAACTTTTTGATTAACACAAATGACTAATATACGTGCAATTTTTACACAAAATTGTGCAATCAAATTAAATTATTCTTGGTAATAAATTTTATTTACTTTTCGTCATTCAGATCGATCTAAGTACCGTTGCTGTTGACCTGAGAGCATTTTAATATGCACTCAATTTTTTTCTTTGAGATGGCACACTTTTAATGTTTACTTTGTAAACATATATCGAGAACATTATATTAAAAAAAATAACCTTAGACTTTATAGATACTTAACTACATACTAAATATGATAATGTCACATGAAAAACTAACGCCATTGATGTATGCGAGGAGCATATCACGCAAATCTGCTTCGTTATAATTGAGATGAGGATAGAACAATTTGTAAGCTGCTTCATCCAGAAACAGGGCGACTTCAATGGTGTAGGAGGAGGGTGCCGGTTTGGTCGGGTAAACTCTAGGCCGTCGCACAGTGCGACGAAGTGGTCGATCGTCATCTAGTAGAGAGGGTGGCGGCGGTGCCCTTCTAATAACGTGTGCCGTTCGGTCTGGTCTGCTACCTTTTGCAGCCCTCCCTACTCCCGATGACAGTGGTCGAACCTCATATGTTGAGTTTTCAGTCATTATAAGCCCGTGCTGTAAGTATAAAATAATCAATGCTATTTGTCACAATTTTTTAAAATATTTTTCTTTATATAATATAATCCTTTATTTTGAGAAATGAAACACTAATAAATAATTCAAATTATAAATAATGAATATTGAAATGATAAGTATGTTGCTTTCATCTTTACCAAGGTTTATGATAATGATTACGGCTTACTATCAGAAAAAGTATTAGTCATTGATAATCGTCCTAGTTCTATATACATGTCATTAATTATTTTTTTTATTATTAATATCATCTTCACGTAACGTAATCTTTAGGTAACCTATCCAGTAAACAGGGTAGGCACAGGGAACCTAGTGTTATGACAATCTGTTCCCTATTTCCGGCCGAATTCTGGAGGCATTGCGTGTTGAGGGGCGAAACTCAACGCCTTGCCTCTACATCAGAGCGAAAAAATTAAAATATTAAATAAGTATTTTATTTCCTCGAGTGGGCATCGAACCCTCAAGTGTCACACTAGTGCCCTTGCGCCACGACTGGCCCCAATTTATGTAATTAATATAATATTATCCGATTAATATGATTAACATAGTCTTAATAATAAAGAAGAAAAAACAATGACTAACTAGCTTATGATCTCTACATGCTGAAAAGGCTGCAACTGCGCCAGGTCCAGTGTGAAGAAAATGACAGGACGAATCTTTATTCGACAGGGACTCATCCGGGCCCTTTTCTGTCCATACTTTAAATTGTGGGGAAACCAATCGCCTGTTAGGCGTGAGGTGTAGGTCAAAGCTTCTGTAATGTCAAAATCATGTAAAATTGCATAAAATGTATTGGATACGATTTTTCTAGTTTCACACTGTATTCCGCTTACAGAAGAGAGGGCAGAGCGAACGGTGTTATGACACTCTTTTCCACATTTTCCATAACTTTTCCGTTTTTTAACGTAAAGAAAAATCATTACAATATTACAATAAATATGATTTCTTTTATTTCTACCAACATTATTGTATGTTAATATATCGACGACAAATATTAGCGCAAAATTTTTAAATTATACATAAATATAATTTATAAGTAAATGTACCTTCCAAAGGCGTCAAAACTGTAGGGTAGCGGAACATCTTCTTCACTGGAAGCTCCACTAGTCTGCGCCTCGCGCGGTAGCAACGCCGGCAAATACACAACCTGTACGTCGTTACTTTCATCTTCAACTTTCAGAGTTTCATCCGAGTTCAGGGCACCCGACCACCATCCGTGAAATGGCAAGATATCCTAAAATCGTACGAACTTTATTCGAGAACAATTTGATTCTAAGCTTACGATAAACACGCTTTACTCAGAACAAGTTAGAGAAACAATACCCTTTATGATGAATTGACTATAACCGTAACTCGCTCCTCATATGCTGATTAGGTGACCTCATTGCAAAAAAAATGGATACGGTCTAAATATACATAATAATATGTACGTTTATTTATTTGTTCACTGTAAGCCGTTAGGTAATGTCAACCTGTAAAGTTTATGACATTTTTTTTTTCTTTAATCTTCACGCTGTATCCCGCATATAGCATGGTGGGCAGAGGTTAAGGAGTGTTAAGGCACTCCGTTCTCCACTTTCCGCCGATTTTTAAGGCATTGCGTGTTGAGTGTCGGAACTAAACACCGCGCTTAATGAACCCTTTTAGTAATTTTTTTTTAAACTGAGTTTCCATTAAGTAACTACAAACTAATTAGTTGTAATCACATGCACTAGATATGTTTTTTTCAGAAACATACAAATACTTATTTAGAAAACGTATAAAAATTTCAACGCCTGGACTCGAACCCGCGCCTACTGGAAAGTGATTACGTACGTATGGCTTAGTGGTCAGAGCGCCTGGTCGCTTTCCAGGAGGCGCGGATTCGAGTCCCGCTACGTTCAAATTTTTATACGTTTTCTAAATAAGTATTTTTCTTTCCTAAATGTGGATTAACACTTTAAAAATGTTTAAAACATACAAATAACTTCTTATTAGGTACCCTTGAATATTTCTAGAAACATAAATATATCTATCTATGTGTTACTCGCTCGCTAGCTATTTATTTTAATCACTATGTTGACTTCTAAAAAATTTGTTAATATTTTTAATTAAACAGTGTCAAATAAGTATATATAAATGTATGTACGCACATATGTACGTGCTACCAATTGACCTTAATTAATATTCTTAAAAGTCGTCCTACGTTTCTTGCGGTTTGACTGTACCCACCCACATCCAAGTATATAAAATTTTATGATTAGTTACGATACAAGTAATTATTTTTATAAAATAAAATAAATAAATCAGCTTCACGCTGTATCCCGCACACAGCAGGGTAGGCAGAGGGAACCTAGTGTTAAGACACTCCGTTCCCCACTTTCTGCCGAATTCTGGAGGCATTGCGTGTTGA
>DWQW01005711.1:0-17370 GCA_018249695.1 Heliconius erato demophoon
GGCACACCTTGTCTTTTCGTTACGGAATTTCCTTTACATAATTACACACTGTTTAGAGCGACCGAACGCGGCGAAATGGCATCGATATCGTTTCGGTCGGTTGTTACGAGTCATCAGTCAACGTTGGCCGCATTTAATTATAAGCATTTGCCTAAATTGCACTAAGATTTCTTCGTAGCTTGATAACGTGTACTTATTTATAAGATATATCTATATAAAAAAAAAAGAATTTGTCATAACGATATACCGAGAGATAATAAGGAAAGACGAAAGATTGGAAGTTCTCCAATAATATACGATAGGAATACATTTACATAAAATCAATCTTTCAGGTTTATCTTGATATATTGCGAACAACAGACAAACTGAAGACTTAATTGTGTTCAATCAATAAATACCGTGCAAATATGAACATAAAGAATTCACAATTTATACACAATGTAAGGTGAATCATTGGTTGTGGGCGTAGCTGTAGGCATATGAGTGTGAAAATCATTATTTACTAACAACTGGTAGGTATTGACTTTTGGGTCATAAAATTGGAGACAAAAAATCTTGTAAGTCCGTCCATTTTGTATTTTTCTTATTGTTAGCTTGTTTAATAGATTAATATTTATTATGTTATAAGTATTAAAAATCAAAAAGAGGTCAAGCGCCGTGTTGAGTTACGCCACTCAACATGCAATGTCTCCAGAATTCAGTGGAAAATGACAAGCGGAGTGTGTTAACACTAGACTCCTAAGCCTACTTTAAGTGGCAGATAAATATACTGTTCATTAGCTGATAATAATGGAAAAGTAAAAAAAAAGTACGAACCACGCGCCTGTAGTGTTTAGTTAAAATTATATATATAAAAAAAAACTAGACTCCCTCTGTCTACCTTGCTACATACTCCCTCATATACAAAGCGTGAAACTAAAAATGATAATAATAAAAGTTTTATATAAATAGATCATTTGTATTGTGAGTTCATTTAAATTTTAAATAATTTATTTTACCTATTGCCACACACAAGTGTCTTTGTTAATGGAAACCTTTTCTTTGTCTAACACAATTGTCCAGCAGCAGTATTTTATTTTCACGCTGTATCCCGCACACAGCAGGGTAGGCAGAGGGAATCTAGTGTTAAGACACACCGTTCCCCACTTTCCGCCGAGTTCTGAAGTAAATATTTTATTTTCTCGAGTGGGGATCGAACCCACAACCGGTCTATTTTAGTCACACACTGTGCCCTGCGCCACGACTGGCCTTGTAGTATTTTTTAGGGTTATAATTTTAATTTACTTCAACTAAAAATAATATTCTTAAACATTACCAAATATTTATAAATATATCCTTGAAATCGTGATAATATTAAATACTTTTTTTAATTATTAAAAACTATTCATAAAACGCATAGAGTAACAGATAAAAAATAATATTTCTTTTTTTTAATAATTACATAGTATAGACCATCCTGTCATTACGCTTACGTGTTCTTAATACTCTGTTGACCTTTTTTTTTAAGTTTTTACAAAGAAACGATCTGTTCATCCGATCTCGAGATCGCTAACTAAAAAACAAACGGTGTTTGTGATATCATCTCGCCATATGCTTATTGTTTGCAAGTTCGTAAACACCTGAGCGCATTTATTAGCCATTGCCAACATCTGAATCCAATATGATTTGAATATTGGAATTGGAATATTTTTTTAGCTGTATCTTTTATAAAGTAATATTAAGACACTCCGATCTCCACTTTTTGGCAAAGAAACCTAGTAGATTTTCAAGCCATTCTACAAAAATTTAAGATTTTTTTTGCTTTATGCTACATCCTGCACGAGCAAGGTTACCTACCTTAGAGAAAACCTTCTTGCACTTGAAGATACTCTGATCGTATTAAGACACTTCCGGTTAATACTTTCTGCCGAATTCTGAAGGCATTTAGTTTTTGAACTCAACGCCGCACTTTACCTAAAAAAAATAAAAATATGAAATATTTTCATTTCCTTCAGCGGGAATCGAACTCACAACCTGTCCCTCGTTGGTGTCCCTGCGCCACGACTGGCCTCAAGAGTGGACTCATTTCAATACCATGTTATTGTCTCTGCGCCATTTTTCCTACACGTTAAGCAAATTGTTTTTAGCTTAAAATAAATATAGTCTTTATTTTGTTTGTAGAAGATTTAATAAGATTTGTGTTGTTGCATGAGTAGTTAGTATTTTTTGACGCAGTAACAATATATTATGAATAAAATGTGAACGTAAGGCCAGTCGTGGCGCAGTGGCACGAAGTGTGACTGTAAAACCGATTGTTGTGGGTTCGATCCCCACTCGAGGAGATGAAATATTTACTTAAATTTATATTTCCATTTCTTCGTTCTGGTGTCGATTCTAAGCGCGGCTTTGAATTCTGCCACTCAACACGCAATGCCACCAGAATTCGGCAGAAAGTGGGGAACGGAGTGTCTTAACACTGGGTTCCCTCTGCCTACCCTGATGTGTGCGGGATACAGCGTGAAGCTGATTTTTTAAATGTGAACGCTTAAATTGATGTTTATAAAAGTAGATTGTATAAAACTTGGAGATTCAGCGGTAACGCCTTTACGCTTACGCCACGACGACCTTAAGTTATTTTCAACAAATCTCAATCCATTTTACCTCCAACTTCCCTATCACAGATTACTTAATCGTCTTAAAATAATATATTTCTTAAGATCAGCTTCACGCTGTATCCCGCACACAGCAGGGTAGGCAGAGGGTACCTAGTATTAAGACACTCCGCTACCCACTTTCCGCCAAATTCTGGAGGCATTGCGTGTTGAGTGGCGGAACTCAACGCCGCACTTTATCGCAACACCAGAGCGAAGAAATATAAATATAAAGTTAAATAAATATTTCGTCTCCTCATTTTACAGTACGCCTCTGCACCACGACTTGCCCCATAATATATTTCTTATGTTTTAAAATTTGAATCTCCATTTTTCTGAATCGTGGTAGCGATACCATCACCGCAGATAAGATAACGCGAACATCTGGCTGTTTATCCGCCTCATTTTATTTGTTTTGGACGTGGAGCTACCATCTTGTCTGAATACAATAAAGTACTGTGCTGTGTTCATTGATCAGAAAAATGACATATATTTTTTATTTTTTTATCCTTTATTCATACCGCAGAGTAAATATTATTTTTTTACTTATTAACAAAACGTATAAAAATGAAGCTTAGTTGGTCCGATCGCTTAGACGGGTTCCAAAGAGGCGCGGGTTCAAATCCGTCTCCGTTCAATTTTTTATACGATTTCTTAATAAGTGTGGAATAACACATTAAAAATGTTATAAAAAAATCAATCAGCTTCACGGTGTATCCCGCACACAGCAGGGTAGGCAGAGGGAACATAGTGTTAAGACACTCCGCTCCCCAATTTCTGCCAAATTCTAGAGGCATTGCGTATTGAGTGGCAGAACTCAACGCCCCGCTTTGCCTCGACACCAGAGCGAAGAAATGGAAATATGAATATAAGTAAATATTTCATCTCCTCGAGTGGGGATCGAACCCACAACCAGTCGATTTTACAGTCACACTTTGTGCCACTGCGCCACGACTGGCCTCAACTGTTTGAAAATATGATTTTTTTGGTCTTCCTTAGACATTCATATACATATGCTATGTGGTCGATCATATTAGGTATTTGTTTTGTAGTTCCAATAAAATTGTAAATTTTACTATTGTTTCTTATTTTTATTGAGATTAAGTGACGTCACGGTTCAGTGATGGACGAGTTCCATTAAGGATTCAGCTTTAACAATTCACCTGACTGTATTGCTTTGCCAATATATGTATGTATTGTTTATTTAAAACTATTCAATTTGAATATTATATTTATTTGAATTGATGGTGTAAGTTTGTTCGTTGTTTTGAAAGTTATAAGTAAATAAAAAATTGTAAAAGTTAAATATATATTATTTTTTCAAAAAGTGTGCGGGACACTGCAGGGTAGACAGAGGGAACCTAGTGTTAAGACACTCCGTTCCCCACATTCTACCGAATTCTGGAGGCATTGCGTGTTCAATGGCAGAACTCAACGCCGCGCTTAGCCTCGACACCAGAGCGAAGAAATGGAAATATAAATTTAAGTCAATATTTCATCTCCTCGAGTGGGGATCGAATCCACAACCAGTCGGTTTTTCACACTTTGTGCCCCTGCGCCACGACTGGCCTAAATATTCTTATTTAAAAGCTTTTATTATCCTGCAATGTACGTATGTTAGTTCGGGTGGAATCTTTGAGCTCAATTTTGAAGTAGATATCTTCAACTGATTTTTTTAAATTTTTAATTTATTTAAATACTGATCGTCGCGACAAGCTTTTATGATCATATTATAAGGGGGTTTTAAGTTGATGGTAAAAATTTAAAAGAAAAAAAATATTTTCTTCTTTCTAGAGCGTTTAAATAACAGCTTTTATTTTTAATTTCCTTTCAATTTTTTTTATTCTAAGTTAATATCCTAAAAAGATCATATAGTAAAAAAAATATGTACAGCTTTTGTAGAGCTTATATTTTTTATAATATTAATTGTATTTATATGCGTCGGTTTGCAATGATACAAAAAAATACAAAAGAATCATACCATTCCAGTCCCTAAAATAATGTCCCTTATTTTTAAATAATGTACAGATACATTTAAAAATATTATTTCTTCTGATGTTTCTTCATTTTTTCTTTTTTCTTTTAATATTATAAAAAAAACCATTACAATTTACATGTTACTGAAAGAAATAAACAATATGAAAATATTACATGCATCATCGATTTGAAAGTATATATTTGAAGTAGAATTTAGATGTACACGTGTTTTCAATTGAGTGGAATTAGAAAATTATGCAAGGCCATACTCCTTTCTTAAGTTACCTATACAGTACGGTCGACGAGTCGTGACCATCTGCGCTTAGGTCTAGATGGCTGCGCATATTTGGTTTTACGATTTTTCTTATATTTTTTTATTTTCTTCACATATAAACAATGCCCAAATTTCAGAAATATATATTTCAGTGCAGGTGGCTGTGGGCTGTGGAGCCCACGATTTGTCCACTGTACTATAAATTGGTATGCTTTTTTACTCTGTACCCGAAGCAAACAATTTTGTTTTATTCCTTCATTAGTTGGTTCAACCTAATGTACTTTTATATTTCTACAAAAAAATAATATTGTTGTTTTGTACTTCCTATTAAATTATATTACTGTAAAACTGTAAATTAATATGGAAATTATATAAAAAATCACCCTTAAAATCATAACATATTTTTTTTGCTTTACATTTTCTACCTAACAGAACAAAGCAAATCTATGAAATTTTATCATAATTAATTCAACTTCGAGCATATTTCATAACACCCTTATATTTTTCCCTTTTTCGTCCCTTCAGAAGCAAACGGAGCGAGCAAAATGAGTTATAGCACCCTTTCATTTTAAACTTTTATAATAGATGTTACCCCTGCGGAGGTCAGCGTGCAACTGACAATAAACGTCGTGCGGCGCGCGCGTGCCCTACACGTGGCTAACTTTATGTACCCTCGTTATTTTTAAGTATTTTAATAATGTTTATAACTATGTACTATTTTATATACATTTTAAAAAAAATATATAATAAGGAAAAATAGATCAAAATGGATGTTAATCTCATTAAGTTAATTACGGTCATTAGAAATATAGATAAAAGCCCGGCGTTGAGTTCCGCCGCGGGATACAGTGTGAAGCTGATTTATTGGAAAAATAAGTTAAGAAAATGTATTATTATGTATAAATAAAATAAGCTTCACACTGTATCCTGCACACAGCAGGGTAGGCAGAGGGAACCTAGTGTTAAGCCACTCTATCCCACTTTCTGCCGAATTCTGGTGGCATTGCGTGTTGAGTAAATATATATATACTGCTTATAAATACTGTGTGATGTTAAAAATAAAATCCGTATATAAGTATTGCAACTTTAATCCACAATACCCACATGCAGTTCAGACTTAGAAGTTCAAATAAACATGCTCATATTACGGCATGACCAAACACATGCATAATTCATTTAAATAAAGAATAATTCTAAGTATAATATAATTACTAATCGTTACTCACATTTCCACGTTGTCTCTGAAACATTTAATGGAAAACACGTTTAATTGATAACCAAAAAAAACGGCTAATCTTCAGTACAATACCATTAAATAATGGATATGACACGCTGTAAGTCTGACAGAGTACAGAATATGATGTAGGTCGATGATCTACATACAATTTACGAAATTATTTGTCGGTTTTAAATTGTAGAATCTTGGGCAGTACTTCACAAACCGACATTTCGAGAATCTGACATCGTCCTGTGAAAGTTTCGTTCGATTAGCGCGGGTCCTCTGTGAAGATATAGATAATTATTGAGCTTGGAAATATATAACAATTCAGCTATAATAGATAATAATTGTGATAAAACCATTTATTTTTTTCTTAATATTGTTTTTCTGATATCCACTTAGTATATCGAAGAAAACAACTCCAATGTACGTAGAAAAATTCTAACTTATCCACATATTCCAGAAAGGAGAAACAAACTAAACGCGACATTATCTAAATATTTAGGTCCTAGTAAGTGTAAAGTAAGTAAGATTGTTTAAATTAAACATTATACTTAATATCGTGCCGTACACAAATAGACGTTGTAAGTACACAAATAGACACTTACACCAGATGGCCGAGGATATCCTGGACGCAACAGATTGCCGTAATTACGTGCGCGTGCGCACCCGGTATTGATAGGGATTGGTTACAGGGAGTTTGGGAGTAAACTTGTCTTTTTTTTTATTATTTTGTATTTGTAAAATTATAAAAAATACGATAAATTATCTATTTCAATATAAGTTTACCTATTAATTAAATTTAAATTTAACCATTTTTGTTATTGGGGCGTGAAGTGATTAGAATTTGGAGAAAAATTAACAAATGAAAGTACTGAAGTAAGCAGTGTAAACTTCATTAAATTTTAGGAATACTAAAGATCTATTCCTCTATTAGTATACTAGGTAATAAATCTAATCTAATCTAATTTAGCTTCACGCTGTATCCCTAGCGGGGTAATCAGAGAGAACGGAGCGCCAAACGCTACAGTTACTAAGTACTTAATTTTAATCATTAAATAAATAAATAAATAAATAAATGGCTGTAATTAATATTTTTTTAATCTATTTTTTTGGAAACCAAAAAAAAATCCTATATGGACGAGCCCTAAATTTAACACGAACAAATTCGGATCTCGCGTGTGGCTTCCGTCGGCCGCTGTACCTACTGTAAATGCAAGGGTGTTGTCAACTCCTTTAAAAAAAAAAAGTATAATTTTTGAGAGTAACTAAAATGAAAAAGACATTGTTTTTAGTTTCTTTATAGATTTTAGTAAGATTAGCATAAAGAATCATACTTAAGTTTAATACACGTTTTTACAAAACTGCAATTTTAATTTAATTTAGTTATGTTCAATAGTGTTTTTAGAAAAAGCATTACAAGTACAGGTTCGTCTAGTTAAGTTATTTTATAAATTTGTCAAACTATGTGATTTTTTTTTCTCAAATTCTTATATTTTTTAGTAAAGTCAGGGAATTTTACTTTTAAAAATTTTGTTTTGTTTCTTTTTGAGTAAAAAGATAATTGCTCAATAATTTGCTTTTTTCTTAATAAGAAAAGTCTACTCAATTCCGTCATAAAGCTCAATTATTAATCAAAGTATGGATGCTCGTAGAGACGTTACAATAAAAATTTACCTATTCTTTTCTAGTTTTATTTTTTTTTCGAACGTTACCTCTTAATGCTGTTAGCCTATATACCAGTTGGGAAGGGAATATGTAGAAGGGTACTATACGTTTAGTCCTTGAAAAATAGACATTTAAATTTCTTTACAATCCACTCACTATATATTAAAAATAAAATATTCTTTAAAAATAACGTTAGAAAGTATAACCAAATGTTATCTACACCTCCAACCAAATTCAGGATGTCGAACTTCCGAAACAACTGTTCAAGTTTACAAGACAATGAATGATGTCGGTTTATTTATGTTGAGAACGAAAACGTAAATAAATCGGTCTCAGCGTGCGTCAAAGTTTGTTCAAGCGGCGATATATTGAGATCATTTGTTTTGAAGTCTAAAAGAGAAGTGGTAAAAAAATTGGCTAAAATCGATTTTAAATTGCTTCATGTCTTTAAATTGTGAAAACTTTACGCATATAGCTAGGTAAACTGAGGAAACCTGGGAACCTAGTATTACGTTCATTCCCATTAAGATACTTCCGTTCCTCACTTTCCGCCGAATTCCGGTGTCTCGACACTACGTTCTAAGTTCTGGCTCTGGAAACACACCCTAGGGAAGACCTAGGTCCAGCCGTGGACCCGAACAGGCTGATTTTGTTAATTGACACTAGGTTCACTTTGCTTTCCCTGCTCTATGCGGTATACAGAGAGAAGCTGATTTTAGCCTACTAATGTCTTAAATTGTTACGATGGTATCATTCGTATTTCTTTTTTTATCTGTGATGTGATTGTGAAATCCTTGAATGCTTAGATCCTAATAGCGAATTATTGGCTTATTATTTCTGTCTTACTGTAAAAAAATCATATTAAGTCGTAAAATTTCATATTAAGGAGGCCAGTTGTGGCGCAGTGGCATAAATGTGATTGTAAAACCAACTGGTTCTTGGTTCGATCCCCACTCGAGGAGATGAAATATTATTACTTAAATTAATACTTAAATTTATGTTTCCATTTCTTCGCTCTGGTGTCGAGGACAAGTGTGGCGTTGAGTTTTGCTACTCAACAGACAATGCCTCCAGAATTCGGCAGAAAGTGGGGAACTGAGTGTCTTAACACTAGATTCCCTCTGCCTACCCTGCAGTGTGCGTGAAGCTGATTTATTTATTTCACATTAGGTTTAGTCATTTTCATATTATAGACAAACCACAGCCAACAATCTAAGCCACATTTTTTTTTAAATTAATGGAAACTAAAAAGAGTTTCACTTTGTGCAATTAACATTCTTTTTAAAACGGCATATTAATATATGACATAACTAATGTTATGTCATAAAAAGATGCACCTTCATTTCATCTTGCCAACAATGTTGATACAACGCACATACCTGTTTACTGAATCATAAGAAGATATTAATTTATAGTTTCTAAGAATTTTAGTAGAGTGTAGGACATTGATTAAAGGGCACGTCAAAATAGTACCTTTTTATATCAGCTTCACGCTGTATCCCGCACACTGCAGGATAGACAGAGGGAACCTAGTGTTAAGACACTCCATTTCCCACTTTCTGCCGAATTCTGGAGGCATTGCGTGTTGAGTGGCAGAACTTAACGCAGCGCTTGTCCTCGACACTAGAGCGCAGAAATGGAAATATAAATTTAAGTAAATATTTCGTCTCCTCGATCGAACCCACAACCAGTTGGTTTTACAGTCACACATTGTGCCCCTGCGCCACGACTGGCCTCAAATAGTACCTACTATATTATTTACTGCTTATACTAGCGGACCCGTGCGGCTTCGCCCGCTTGAACTAACTACTAACTTTAAGAATATATATATCTAAATATATTTATAAAATTATTTTCTATTTTTAATAGAATTTGTAAGAAAATATAAGTCTAAATGATCAAAATACGCCAAAAGAGAATAATAAGACATAAGTAAGGGAAATAAAATTCTTAATATTAGAAAAATATCTGGGCAATTAAAATGAACAAACAAAATAAGTAAAAGTAAAATTGTCGCATCTGTTTTTTTTTTTCTTTTTTTTTAATTACTACTTAATTTTTTTTGTTTTAAAGCCTTTAAATTTTTATATCTACACAAATATTGGGGGCATAATCGTTTTACTGTAAACGCGACAGATTGTGGGTTCGATTTCCATTCGAGGAAATACCTCCTGAATTTCGAAAATGGGAAACGAAATGTCTTAACAAACTAGACAGTGCATGGTACGGAAAAGAACAAGATTCATAAAAATCCAGCTGTTGATTGCATTACAAATTGACAGTAAAATTATATTACAGTTTAATTTAAGTAACTAATATAAATTAACAGTTTTACAGCCAACCAACATATCAAAAGTTATGATAATTGAAGATAATATAAAAATTTATGTCGAAGCTAATCCAGAATACTGTTTAAAAATCGTAAAATGTGAACAATTTTGAACTAATTAATGGCGGCATCCGGCTCATTGGCTGTCAAAGTTTTCTTTACTAACTTTTTCTTTGGTCGCGTTGTGTCGGTGTAAACAGATATGTTACAGCTTATTGTGGATATTATTAGATATGGATATGTCTATTAAGTAATTGCTTTCTATTTCTTTTTTTTTAATATAAATAGCAGCGTTATTAGAAAATGATTTTTTTTATATAAAATAGATTTTTTTTCCTTAGCCTGTTTACTTAAGTTGGTCAAAGTCAGTTTAGCTTAAAAAGTTGATTGTAGTATTCACTAACCCGCCAAACAATATGAGTGTCAAAAGATTTTTTTTTAATATATCTTCACTCTTAAATCTCACATATAGCAGAGTAAGCAAAGGAAATCTAGTATTAAGACTCTCCGTTCCCCATTTTCCGCTAAATTTTTAAAAAATATTGTGAACAAGGACTGTTGATGATGAATATATATTTCCCCCTAATAGGAATTGGAGGCATTGCGTGTTGAGTGGCAGAACTCAACGCCGCGCTTAACCTCGACACCAGAGCGAAGAAATGGAAATATAAATTTAAGTAAATATTTCATCTCCTCGAGTGGGGATCGAATCCACAACCAGTCGGTTTTACAGTCACACCTCGTGCCGCTGCGCCACGACTGGCCTCAAATTTATTAATTATATTTATTATATTTCAGGGTATATCCTTAAAATATGAACCAAGTATTTCGCACCGGAAACCCCAGTCGTTATATTACGATGACATGTGCGTGTGTCGGAAGGAATTCGGCGAGAAATTGACGAGATCATTAGTCTAATGGTTGGTTTTTGTCTCGTTTGGACCTCACAGAGTCGTTCCAGACCAGCGGCGGTCACCACTTGTGTTGTGCCACACACAAATATATGCTTTTTGCTGATTTTGACAATATTTATGAGGTCTTATTTTCATAATGTTTATGTTTGTCGGGAGTAAATTACGATTTATAATTTATATTTCTGTTTTTGTTAGGTAGACTGAGGAACCCGGATGTTGAAGATGAGGACTAACGCCGATAACGCCGTCTGATTTTAATCGTGACTGTAGTGCGTTCGATTTCCAAATTGGGAATCAATTATTTTCATTATGTCGCTCTCGTAAGAAAGCGTTGAAATTCCCCATTCAACACTAAATTCCTTGAAAAGAAAGGCGGAAAGTGGGTAACAGAGTGTCTTAACACTAACTTCCCTCTGCCTACTCAGTCATAGTGTGAGGCTTTAAAAAAAAAATGAAATTAGATACGGTCCCAAAGCCTGATGCTTCTACCATACTAAGGATAAGAAAGAAGACACACACTAGGAAGTAATAAACTTTTATTACTAGTATAAATATTCTTCCAAATGAAAATTGCATTCACAACCATTTTGAAGTTTGTCATCTTTCACATGTCCCAAAATGGATTTCATTTGAAAATACTCAATAAATAATATCGTTAAATATGTTATTGGAATATATTATAGATATTAGTAGCACGTACAAAAACTAAAATACAACATATTCAACAGCTGCCGTACATAATTTGGTTTTGTGCGATAATAAAATTTATATTTTATTTTACCATTAAATTTATAACTAAATTTACTTAAAAGTCCACTGCATGAATAAAAGAAGAATTAAGGCTGGATTTGGCGCAGGGGCACAAGGTTGTTTCACAAAGATTGCTCGACGGTTGCGGGTTCGATCTTCACTGGGGTGAATGTATTAATATTTATTAATATTTATATTCCTTAGTTCTGGCACCAAGGCTAAAAGCCCGGCGTTGAGTTTCGCCACTCAACACACGTAGTCCCTCGAAAAAGTTGGCGGAAAATGGAGAACGGGAGTGTCTTAACACTCCCTCCCTCTGCCTACCCTGCTATGTGAGAAATACAGCGTAATGCTGAAAAAAACTTATAACTATATTATATAAAAATATGAGATAGTCGTGGTATAGCAGCTCAGCGTCTGACTATATACGCGATCGTTGCGGGTTCAATTACCACTCAAAATCTATCTATAATTAATCTTTACGAAGCGAATTAAAGATTAATAAAATAAACGAAAAATAAATAAGGCGGCCTACAAATATTAGGGTAACGTCTTCGTCCGGTGCAATTGAGAAGTGCAGTTCAGGTAGTTGAGTGTCGCTATAAAAGCGTGGATGTATTCTTATTTCCCGTTTCGGATAGAAAAAATACGGCCCTGATGTTATGTCTATTTTTTTTTCTTTTTTCACATATCTTATCATAGATGATAATATTTTTTATTCTTGGTACAGCTCAGTATCCGATTGTAGATGTGACGGTAGTAAGTTCGATTCTAACTCTGAGGAATAAATATTCTCATTTCCCAAAGTGTGACGTTGAGATCCTCCAATCAATATCTATCAATAATTGAGTATATCAAAAATTGAGTAAAAGGCGAGGAGTGTCTTAACACTAGCTTTCCTACATATTTTTAACACAAAATTCACATATATTATGTTTTTTTTTTACTTTTATAAAAGGTAGATACTGCTCTTCTGGTTTCGTTTTATCACCTTCCTTAGTAATACAATTCATTCAAAATGCCTAGTTTGGGGTAGTTAAGCGATTTGTGTTCTAAAAACGTTCATAATCTGCCTCGGAATCACATATTTGTTAGAAAAAAAATATAAAAAACCGGCCTTCGTGGACCGCCCGAAAAAAAATTGTACCTTAAAACTGTTTAGACAGGACAATATTGAATTATAATATCTGAAGGTTGGATCTGTTTTAAAATGTCAAAATAAAATTATATATATAGTAGTTATTGTAAATGACAAATTGTATATAATTAAAATATTTAACTTTAATGAATTTAAGGAAATATGATTTTTTTTGTATAAAAAACATACTGACTGGAAACAAACTCTTCAACGCACTATATAATTTATAAATGTACAAAAATTCACCCCTCACCCCTTTAAGTGCCCAGAATTTGGCGGAAACTAAAGAGCGGAGTGTCTTAACACTGCCTCTGCCTAACCTACATACGAGATACAGGTGAAGCTCAAATAAAAAAAACTAAACAGTGCCTTTTCTAAACATTTTAATACCAACATTGCATAATAGGACAGAGTTGCAGGTGTGGAACACAAAAAACGAAAGGATTTAGCAGCTGTGGCTGTGGATCAGGTGCCGGGATGTAGGTTACTCCATACTCGCCTTGCGTGGCTTATTAGAAAAAACCTACTAATAAATGTATCAGGTGATTCTTTGTTGCTTTTTGCTTGATACTCATTAAAATACGTTTCAATTTTCAATGTTCTCGTGATGGAATTTAATTCATATTGTAAATATGTATATGAGGGGTCTATCTAAATATATAAATGATTTATATTATGTTTATAGTAATTTAATATTATAAAAGGGAAGTTTTATCTCGTATAATAATAAATAGTAATTCTATAGGTAAGTTTTGTTAGGTTTAGTTATTATTAGGTATTTGAAGTGGACATTGGATGCTTTTAATTGTATTTAGTGAATTTGTCAGGCCAGCCAGAGGTGGCCAGTCGTGGCACAGAGGCACAATGTGTGACTATAAAACCGACTGGTTGTGGGTTCGATCCACATTCAAGAAGACGAAATATTTATTTAAATTTATATTTCCATTTCTTCGCTCTGGTGTCAAGGCAAAGGGCGGCGTTGAGTTCTGCCACTTAACACGCAATGCCTCCAGACTTCGGCAGAAAGGTCTTAACATTAAGTTCCCTCTGCCTACCCTGCTGTGTGCGGGATGCAACGTGAAGCTGATTGGTATTATATATAATATATTGGATTTGTTATATTATTTTGGGGTAAAATAAAAGAGCTAATGCTGTCTTTAGTCTCGTGCACTAATATTTTTTTTAGCTTCACTCTTTATTCTTAGACTTAAGATACTCCGCTTATCACGTTCCGTTCTAATTTCGAGATATTTCGTGTGAAGTCACGGAACCCGGAGAGATATCAGAGCTATGACTTGTTTCCTGAGCGAGGAATTGAGATAATCTATTCCCTGATTGGGAATCGAACTCAAAAGAATCGCGTTTACAGTTACGATGTACTACTGTGCTACGACAGCCATTCAAAGCGAATATATTGGCAATGAAAAAGAAAAATATTTTTTTTATTTTAATCTAAAATCAATAAAGTCAATTATACATAAAAAAACAAATAAAGCGAAAGAAAAATTTAATAAACTAAAAATTATATTAACTTCTAGATTCTAAGAAAATAACACACAATATATAAAAGTAACTTATTAAGAGCACGCTACCATCTAATTCTAACAGTACTTGGAACGATACAATCTTAACACATTCAAATACAATAAAAGAAAAAAAAAGGTAATAAAAACTTATCGAGAGCAGCGCCGGCGCATCCCCCGTCAACTGGTGACTGACAGCGCGACAGGTAGCCTTTTGTTATATATATAATACAGAGGAGTTTCTATACCTAAGTATATTAATAACATCTTATGGTTGTGGTTTAGAAATAAATTGACTGACTTGACTGACTTTTAAATATTCTATCGTGGTTCAGTGAAGCAACGTCTGAATCTGAGCGTATAATAAAACGAAGCGCGGTGTTGAGTTTAAGTACTTTACGATCAATTTTCATGATATTACGTGTTGAGTAGCGAAACTCAACGCCGAGGTGTATTTTGTTACTAGAACGTCTTTAGTTACTTTTTTTATAACTTTACTCAGTATCCCGTATATAGCAAGGCAGGCAGAAGGAACTTAGTGTTAAAACACTCCAGTCTTATTAAGGCACTTCCATTTTCCACTTTTCGCCGAATTTAGGAGGTGTTGCGTGTTCAGTGGCGGAACTCAACGTCGCGCTTTCCTCGAGCGGGAATTGAACCCACAACCTGCCTCGCACGTCTGTACCCGGCCCAGAACTTCTTTTATTATGTAGCACTATATAATTATCGTATGTTCTACATTTTAACGCATAGTTTATGAATAACAAATAAAATGGACTTACAAATTGGACGAAATGGCAACTATTTAAGAGTTGCAATATAAAAAATTGTATGTTTTTTATAGTAAGTAAACAGTATAAAAATTAAGTTTTTACATTACCATCGTAGGCTTACATTTAATTAAGCTGTTATCATACAATGTAAAAGGCAGATGTAGCTTTAAGAATAAACCAAAAGTACATCATAAAATCAGCATATTACAATGACATGTTTGGAATGTAGTGCTCGGATGTTTAGTAACTTTGTAAGGTTTGTAAAAAACAAACAAAACATTACTATCTTAACGATAGACTCTCTCTCTCTCTCTGCCTACCCTGATATATGCTGGATATACCATGAAGCTATTCGATTTTCTCTTAATATAAATTAAGAAAAAAATAAGGACTCAACCTATTTCTCTTTTTCAAAGAGAAATCTCAATTATATTTTAAAAAAAAATCAAATAAAATAAATCAGCTTCTTGCTGTATCCCGCACACAGCAGGGTAGGCAGAGGGAACCTAGTGTTAAGACACTCCGTTCCCCACTTTCTGCCGAATTCTGGAGGCATTGCGTGTTGAGTGGCAGAACTCAACGCTACGCTTAACCTCGACACCAGAGCGAAGAAATTGAAATATAAATTTAAGTAAATATTTCATCTCCTCGAATGGGGATCTAACCCACAACCAGTCGGTTTTACAGTCACACTCGTGCCGCTGCGCCACGACCGACCTCAAATATTTTTAGGTGGTTATAATTAATTTTATATTAAAGTTACTAAAAACACACAACGAAATGGAAGTAGTAAATAGTCACGGGAAGCGGGTGGTCCATGTCCACCCCAGAAATTTCACTTATAACAAAATTTGCCCCGAAAAATTAAAAAAACAACTTTTACATGAACATACCTTAAACTAAAGTCCAGGGCCCCCTCAGAAGATATCTCTACAACATACGCTATTGTAATTTAACATTTGTCAGTATCTACCTACTAACATTAAGAAACATTTCAAAATATTGTTATCTATACATATAATTCATCTAACGGAGTGTGTTAACACTAAGTTTCCTATGTCTACTTGTTTATTTATGCGGGATACAGCGTGAAGCTGATTTGTTTTGATTTATTAAAATGTATTATTAATGGTAATATTAACACGACGATAATAATAATAAAAAAATTTTTTTGTTTAAAAAAGTGTTTTCAAGTAATGAAAAAATATGTTAGTATACTACGATACCATAATTATGTTGTTATAGTATTTTCATTAAGATCTGTAAACATTGACAATAACCAGCATATTTTATGATATTTAATATTTACATAAAGTTTTATAGGTTCGATTTCTATGTAGGTAATTGTCGATTGGTTGCTTGTGCCTGTGTTTACACGTATTAATGAATAAATGGTCTTCCATTGACATTATATGGGATCCCGCATCCCCCAATCGGTATTTTTTTTGTTTCACCCTGTATCCTGCATATAGTAGGGGAGGCAGAGGGAACCCACTTTTGCTCACTTTTGTATGTGTTAAGTGGTGGAATTCAACGCCGCGCCCTCTTAGTCAGAATCGAATCAAAAACCGTCGAACGTCGTCGTGTGTACGTGCAATCAGATGCAATGCTACCGCCACAGCGGTCTCTATAATCATTTTAAGCATTTTAATAAAAATAATAAAAAGAAGGATACATAAATATTTTATATTTTTTGTTTGTTTGTAAGAACTCAGTAGCTAAACTCATAGTTTGCACAAACGAAGTTACCTTTGTGTCTCTATAAATAAAAATCATGCTGAAGTCGTGATATTTATAATCATTTATTATGTTATATTTTATATGCTTCAATTCAATTTGGTAGGTATATACATCCATAATAATTGAGAAGTTGAGTTGAGATGAAATTAAAGAAGAAAGAAGATTGAAGAGAACGGAAGAAGATTGAAAGCATTTACAATAAAAACGAATGTACAACAGATAACAAAAGCAGTATTTTTATTAAATCGAATGAATAAAAAACATGCACTGCATTATACTATTATCATATCGTAATATTTATTACGGCATTGTACCGACAACATTGTAATAATTATTAATTAATCGTCGATATCGATTATTAATCAAAATTAATGGAGAATCGATTTTAAAGTTAATTGTCAACATGCCTTAAATATACCGAGGCATACTGAATGC
>DWQW01005712.1:0-17369 GCA_018249695.1 Heliconius erato demophoon
TATATGGTTCATAATATTATTATCTTAATTTTATTTCCAATTCACCAAGTCCTTCACAGCTCACGTGAAAAATTATTAGGTCGCACATCAACAACGTCGAGCTTGCAACTTTTTATTATATTTACTTAAGCTAATATACGTTAAGTGGATTAAAAGGTGTTTTTTTTTTATTAAAGGCCAGTCACACCTAATGAATATTCATTTATGTTTCAATATTTTTAATGTTATATTGAGACCAGTCGTGGCGCAGGGGCACAAAGTGTGACTGTAAACGCGACTGGTTGTGGGTTCGATCCCCACTCGAAGAAATGAAATATTTATTTAAATTTCTGGTTTTCTATCTCTGGTTTCGAGGCAAAGCGCGGCGTTAAATTCCGCCAATCAACACGCAATGCTTCCACAATTCGGCGGAAAGTGGAGGACAGTGTGTCTTAACTTATTTAAAGGCCATTCACACATCAAGAAATATTAATTTATGTACGAATTTGAATATGAAATATTTATAACAACGATACCACAATAACATTATTTACAAAACTATTATTATAATTTCGATAATTTATTATAATTTAATGTTGTTTTTCATCAACAGTTTAATGATGTGTGCAAATTGTATTGTTACTGATTTAATGTTTTTCATTAAATGAAGAGTTTTAGATTAGTATAAATATTTACAGAGTAATGGCGCAGTAGGAAAGTGCCAGATATCACACGGCGTTTTTAGGTACGAATTATATTGGAAGAGAGTTTCATATTTTTCGTCAAAAGTTTAATAATATTTTGTTAAAAACAATATTAAATTTTATTTAGTGGTAATATTATAGTTTATAATCTTTACGAGAAAGCAACACGTTTGTACATATATCTTTTGTCTTATTTGTATTAATATACATTTTTCTTTGTATTCGAAAGACGTATACTATAAGTTAGTGCTTTATCTAAGAAAACTTTCCATCCAACAGACAGAGCAAGAAACAAAAATAAATATAAAAAGAGATACATAGATTTTTTTTTCGCACATTACAGGGTAGGCAGAGGGAACCTAAATCTTAAGGCACTCCTTATTCTACTACATTCCGTAATTTTTTTGTATGGAAATTGGGAAACAGAAGTGTCGTTATGGAGAAAGAGTAACCTAACACTAGGTTCCCAAGTTCTATCTGTCTACCCTGCTATGGGCGGGATACGTGAAGCTAAAAAAAAAAATAAGTACTCCCCAATTGGTGAACGTAACCCGCAACCATCATTTTCACAATACCGCTTAAATTAACGTAACAGAGTTCAATTAATTCTAGCTGCATATTGTATAAACAGAATGTTGTAATTTCAAACGAGCGCTCTATTTCTATTACAACATTTATAATCACCAATTTGTGATGTTTAGAATTATTCTATATAATAAAATGAATATTATTATGTATTTTAGAACATAATATTGGTTATTCGTTTAAATTAAATATGAGTTTAGGCATACAAAGTTGTATGGTTTCCTGGGAATATTTTACATTTTAGAATGTTGACTATTTCAGTCAATCATATGTTATATATTTACTTAAAAAATTGTTGATAAATTACTCTTTTAATTTTTATAGGTCCTGCATTACTACGATACAAAAAGAGAAAACTTGCATCCTTATCCACTTTTTGTAAAATCAAAAGCCGTGTTTTGTCATAACAGATTGAAGACAAAAATATTTTTAAAATATAAACTTTCCTATTGGCGACTCTTAGACACCTACAGATTTTGCTAAGTTTGACAGTTACTCATCCGAAATTGATTAAATTAAATAATATTTGATTATGATAATTTATATAAATAAGTATTTAGGCCTCACAGTTCATATTGTAAATTTCGTAAACGTTTGGCAAAAAGTTCTCGGAAGCTAAGTTATATTGTTATAATCTTTATTTCCCTTTAAATGGCGAATAATATACATACTCGTATACACTGTATAATATATTCCAAATTTAGAAATTGTCAAAGTTTCTATTAATTTGTTAATTACATGAATCTTAATAACTACAAATTATTAAAATATGGCTTTTTTAAAATTCTGAAGAGGGCAAGAAAATATAGACTTTTGGTTGACTAATTTTATTGATTTAAAGTGCTTAAAATTTAAATAACTGTTTCTAATATCATAATATTTTTATATTTTTCCATAATGTAAAACAAAATAAATATAATATTTTATACAGCGTGCGAATGAGTGGCAAGCCTACTTTCCACTTGGGACTCACGTGCTAAGTGGCAAGATAAGGGCGCGACGAGTTCACGTTTTCTTCACTCTTGTTACCCATTCAGTTCAACTATGTATAGTTAGTTATATATTATAATAAATATGCTTTATTGCACAAAAAAAAACATATACAGAACCCACAAGGTTCGACTCCCACCCAAGGAAATTAAATATTTCATATTTAGCGTTGAGGCAAAGCGCAGCGTTGAGTTTCGCAACTCAACACGCAATGCCTGCAAAATTTGGCGGAAAGTGGTGAGCGGAGTGTCTCAACCCTAGGCTCCCTCTGGCTACCATGCTACAGGGATACAGAGTGAAGCTAAAAAAACAAAATTAACAAACAAATTTATAATACTAATTAAAAAGTAAAATAAGGCGGCCTTATCGCTCAAAGCTATATCCCCACTTTCCACCGAATTCTGGAGACATATTGTGCTGAGTGGCGGTACTCAACGCCGCAAAAGTTGGGAACAAATTCGCTCTGCCTATTACTCTGCTTATTACATTAGGCATTGCTATGTACGGGATGCAGGTGAAGCAAAAAATAATATTTATTTGCTTCATTCTCTTTGGCTATTCCGCCTCAACTAAAATTTGTAATAATTATAAATCTCTCTGATATTAACGTGTACCCAGAATTCTGTAATCAAAAAATAAGATATTATTCTTATTTATTTGTTTTCCTTATTTTACTCCAGAATTCCGCGGAAAATGTGAAGCAGACTATCTTAGCACTAGATTCCCTCCACTTATCCTGCTGTGTGTAGGATACAGCGTGAAGCTCATTTATTATTTTTTTTATCAGCTTCACGCCGTATGCGCTGTCCCGCACGCAGCAGGGTAGGCAAAGGCAGCCTAGTGTTAAGGCACTCCGCTCTCCACTTCCCGCCGAGCTGCGTGTTGAGTGGCGGAACTCAACGCCGTTCTTTGCCTAGACACCAGAGCGAAGAAATGTAAATAAATATTTTATTTTCTCGAGTAGGGATTGAATTATTTTATACTATTTAAAAAAAATATATCGATGTTTATTCGCCAAAATGAAAACGAAAAACTAAAATAGCCATAATCATATAGACTAGGCGGTTGAAAACGCTAATTAAATAATATTTTAGTCCCGTATATATGAAAACGCGAAGTGAGGAATGGAGTGTCTTAACACTAGGTTCCCTCTGCCTACCCTGCTGTGTGCGGGAAACAGCGTGAAGCTGATATAAAATATATGTGAAAAAAAAAGTAAATAATTTCGACATTTACGAGAACAATATATCATGTAACATTATATTTTTAAGACAAAATAATATATTTCGTAGAATAATTTATCATACTTTACAAGAAAACTACAAGTTAAGTTTAAAGAGTGTTTAATGGTTCTTTTGAAACAGTACTTCATAATACAAGGAGTTGAATTTTAAGAGTTCGTTCAATCTGTACGTAGCACTATGAGAATATAGAAATAGAGACAGGAGACATTCTAAAGATGTCGAATTCAATTTGCTACCTAACCGGGTAGGCCTAGTAGTAGTGACCTAGTAGTAGGGACCTAGAAACTTAGTGTTAAGACACTCCTTTCCTATTAAGACACTTTGGTTCCAAATTTCCGTCAAACTCTGGAGGCATTTCGTTTTGACTAGGACTCAACGCCGCGTTTTACCTCTTTACCAGAGCGAAGAAATGTAAATATTAAATTTATAACCGCCGCACACTTGTGCCCCTACAGCACGACTGGCCTCGAAATTAGTGACATATTGTTATTTGAAGAGGATATTTTATATCACATTTTTTATTAATTAAAGCCACGATGACTTTAATTTGCTGGATTTCACGATATTTGTCAGTTCGATTCTCACTCGAACTTAGAATTCGTTCTGAATTACTTTTTTTTTGTTTGCAAAATAAAACAAAATTCGGTGTTGAATTCCGCACTACAACATGCAATCTCTCGAATTAGAGCAGATAAATAATAGTACTTGCAATGGTACATTTATGTTCCTTTCCAACAACAATGTTTATTCTCCTATAATACGTTCAAGGGGAAGTTATTCAAGAATTTGGGTTCCGTATTGTACCTACATTTTCGAGTACCTCGAGTTATTACTCTTCAGACTAAATTGTTTGAAATAATTACTTAATTCATTTCTGATTTGAAAACAAAATATAACATTTTGAATTAATATATTATATTGCACTTAGTAGTTACTAGCACGAATGAGGTCAGTCGTGGCTCAGCGACACAAAGTGTGACTGTAAAACCGACTGGTTGTGGGTTCGATCGCCAGTCGAGGAGATGAAATATTTACTTAAATTTATATTTCCATTTCTTCGCTCTGGTAAAGAGGTAAAACGCGGCGTTGAGTCCTAGTCAAAACGAAATGCCTCCAGAATTTGACGGAAATTTGGAACCAAAGTGTCTTAATAGGAAAGGAGTGTCTTAACACTAAGTCTTCTAGGTCCCTCTGCCTACCCGGTTAGGTAGCAAATTGAATTCGACATCTTTAGAATGTCTCCTGTCTCTATTTCTATATTCTCATAGTGGTACGTACAGATTGAACGAACTCTTAAAATTCAACTCCTTGTATTATGAAGTACTGTTCCAAAATAACCATTAAAACTCTTTAAACTTAACTTGTAGTTTTCTTGTAAAGTATGATAAATTATTCTATTGTGTAATATTTTGTCTTAAAAATATAATGTTACATGATCTGGGGGCACGGCAGTGCCCCCGCCAAGTCGAGCAATATATTATTCTCGTAAATGTCGAAATTATTTACTTTTTTTTTTCATATACACGGGACGTTATATCTAAGTTATTATTTCTAAAAACTATCTTATCTAAAAACTAAAGTTATTATTTAATTAGTTCTTTCAACCGCCTGGTCTATACGATTATGGCTATTTTGGTTTTTCGTTTTCATTTCGGCGAGTAAATGTCGATATTTTAAATTGTATAAAATAATTCGATCCCTACTCGAGAAAATGAAATATTTATTTACATTTCTTCGTTCTGATGTCAAGGCAAAGCGCGGCGTTGAGTTCCGCCACTCAACACGCAATGCCTTCAGAACTAGGCGGAAAGTGGGTATCGGAGTATCTTAACACTAGGTTCACTCTGCCTACCCTGCTGAGTGCGGGACAGCGCATATATAGCATATACAGCGTGAAGCTGATAAAAAAATAATAAATCAGCTTCACCCTGTATCCTGCACACTGCAGGCTAAGCAGAGGGAACCTAGAGCTAAGACACTCCGTTTCCCACTTTCCGCGGAAATTTGGAAGCATTGCATGCGTGAAATGTAAATTGCATGCAGAGTGTATGAGTCAAACCCAAGTCGAACTCACAAGCAGTCGCGTTTACAGTTACACTTTATGGCCCTGCGTCATGACTGATCTCAATTTTTTTTTACAACACAGCATTGTGGCGGAGAGTCTTAACACTATGTTACTTCTTTTTTGTTTTATTACAAAATAAGAAAAACTAATAAATAAGAATAAAAATTGTACGCCTTATTTTTTAGTTACAGAATTCTGGATACACGTTCATAACAGAGAAATTTATAATTATTAGACATTTTAGTTGAGGCGAGGTAGCCAAAGAGAACGGAGCAATAAAAACAAATAAATATTGTTTTTTTGCTTCACCTGCATCCCGTACATAGCAATGCCTCATGCAATAAGCAGAGGGAATTTGTTCCCAATTTAGTGTTAAGGCACTCTGCTTCTATTGACACACTTCAATTTCTTTCTTTCCGCCCAATACTGAAAGCACTGCGTGTTAAATAGCAGAACTCAACGCCGCTCAACCAAAAAAAATACAGTCATTGTTTATATATGTACGTATAATTGTATGTAATATTTATGTATGTACATTAATTTATATATAGTTATTTTTATTTAAAGTACTTAACATATAATAAATGTATTATATAATAAAGTGTCGAGGACAAGCGCGGCGTTGAGCTCTGCCCTCAACGCACAATGCCTTCAGAATTCGGCAGAAAGTGGGGAACGGAGTGTCTTAACACTAGGTTTCCTCTGTCTACCCTACAATGGGCGGGAAGCTGATTTTTATTTTTTGTTGTTAAATATATTGTATAGATATTCTTGATATATAATTTTATTAGTAAATTTGCTATAATAATGTTGATACATAAATATTTCAATCAGAAATCACTCGATAAGTGTAAATCACAGGAAACGTTAACAAATAACATGAAAATGTGTATGTTAATATAAATACATACAAAGTGAAGGACGGAAGGGATGCCACTCGACGTCTATACAATGCAGTCAACTCGACAACCTACATATTATGAAAGCTAAACAAACGTTACAAAGCAACAAAGAAACACGTTTATGTGGTTTTTTTTATTTTTAAACTTCACACTTTCTCTCGAGTAGGGTGGATCGGAGGAACCTAGTGTTAAAACACTCCGTTGTCTACTTTCTAGCTGAATTCAAGACATTAAGTGATGACTCGCTAAGCAACCGCAATTTTGTTAGATTAAGGAACTGATCATAATTAAACCTATGATCGAATTACCACTAATGGGAATCGAATCCATGACCACATGCTTTAAGTCAACATTTTTTTTTAATATTTAGTTGTTATAACAACGTAATAATCTGTAACATGCTGTCAAGTACAACCTTATTAAGTACTAGAGGGCGCGCGCAGCTTCGCCCGCTTTTTAGGAGTGAATTCTAAAAAAAACCACGTTCAATAAAATATTTTTAAGTCTGAATTTAATTTTTTAGAGGACGCGCGCGGCTTCGCCCGCTTATTAGGAGTGAATTCTAAAAAAAACACGAAACACGTGTTCAATAAAATTGTTTTAACAGTCCGAATTTTAATTTTTATAAAAATCGGTAGCAATTTAAAGATTTCTCCATATAAACTTTCAACCCCTTATTTGAACCCTTAGGGGGTGAATTCTTAAAAACCATGAAACACGTGTCCAATGAAATATTTTTAAGAGTCTAAATTTCAAATTTTATAAAAATCGGTACAGATTAAAAAAAAATTCCATACAAACTTTCAACCCCTATTTCATCCCTTTAGGGTTAAAATTTTTCAAATTCCCTTCTTAGTGGATGTCCAGAATATGAAAATAAACACCTCCCCAAATTTCACGTTTCTACGCACAGCGGTTACGGCTCTGCGTGCGTCTTACCTCAGTCAGTCAGCACAAGTCCTTTTATATATATAGATTACCTGTACCAGGGAGCTGTAGACTAGATGAACATGTCGAGCAAATACAAATATTACAAGCTACAATTTTGTACGGTATATGAATGTTATATGTAATCTTAAGTTATATATAAAGAGAGTTTTTAATGAAAAGTATATTTTTTTTTATCTTTAAGCTGTATCCCGCACACAGCAGGGTAGACAGAGGGAACTTAGTGTTAAGACACTCCGTTCCTATTAAGAGACTTCGGTTTCCAAATTTCCGTCAAATTCTTGAGGCATTGCGTTTTGATTGGGACTCAACACCTCTTTATCAGAGCGAAGAAATGTAAATATTAAATATATAATTTCCTTGTGTAGGAATTGAACCCACAACTGGCCGCGCTTACAGCCGCACACTTATGCCCCTACTGCACGACTGGTTGGACAAATTAGTTACATATTGTTATTTGAAGATGATATTTGATATCACATTTTTTATTATTTTCGCGATTTCGCGATATTTGTCAGTTCGATTCTTACTAAAACTAGGAATTCGTTTTGAATTACTTTTATTTCTTTGTTCCCCACTTTCCATCAATTTCTGGGGGCATTGCGTGTTAAGTGGCGGAACTTAACGCCGCGCTTTCCCTTTGACACCAGATCGAAGAAATGAAAATATAAATGTAAATAAATGTTTCATCTCCTCGAGTGGGGATCGAACCCACAACCAGTCGATTTACAGGCACACTTTGTGCCCCTGCGCCACGACTGGCCTCAATAAAATATAAAGCCTGGAGTATAAAATATAAGACATACATATCTATATTTGTAATTAAATTGTAACTTGTAATTTATTGGTGGCATTTATCATTACAATATAACACAAAACAATGATTTATTATTTTTTTGTCTGTTTGTCTGTGCGTTTATTCACGCTAGTCTCAGAAAAGTTTCCAATATTATACTTACGCAAACTTCCCTTAATATTTTTTTTCATTTAGTTAAGTAGTGTTGAGTAGCTTAGCGTAGCGGGCATCGAACTCACAACCTATCGCGTTTACAGTGACATGGAAGAAATTATTATTAAAATTTTAATTAATTAGGTATATAATTAGTTAAAATCAATCACAAGCTCTTTCTCATAGCGGCATATTTGGATTCAAATCAGAAGTAAAGATTATTTTCTAGATTAAATCTTTTTTTATATCAAAAAATTGTACATATAGCTATAGTGTTATTATATGTAAACTTAGAATATAATTTTTAAATTTATTTCTTTAAAAAAATCCCGTCCTCACTGTACGTGGTATCATTTCAAAGAGCCATAAAATGAAGTAGAGATTTTATTTAAGATTTTTCTTCAAACGTGTGCATCCGAGCTGGTGATATTTTTACTTATAATATTTATTTTTGAATTTCAGAAAGAGAATCTGGCTCATAAATTAGATAAATATTTTAAATATAATCTGAATTTTATTGAATATGACCACTCAACTTTAGTTTTACTCAATAATTTTTATATATCAATTTTAAGGCTTAATTCCATCGACTAGCTTAACTTAAGTTGGATTAGAGTTCTGGACATAAAAGAAAAACTTTTATAGGCTTTTATATTTTGTTTTCTGTCTGCCTTTTTCTATTTCTGTTCTATTTTTCTCAAGGTCGCGCGGAGGTCACGATGAATTTAATATAAAATCTCGGTATAGTACTGAAAAAAGATTGTCTATCTATTCGTGACCACGGACTATTTCAAAGTATTCGAAACATAAATGTTTAATAATCCTGTATAGTTTCATTTAAAATGTGTAATAATTGCGAAAATCAAAGATTTTATTTTATCCATATAATATACTTATGTACGGTACACGTATCATTACATTATGTAATTACATAAAAACGCAAATTTACTCCTATTAATATAGAAACATTACATACATATTAGGTGTTGTTAATGTTCAAAAATATGTCGCAGGGCAAGAAATAGCCTTCAACAAGGGATGGTGAAAGAAGTACGAAAAACGGTATATACAGTTAGCTTACTAGAATAGAATAACTACTTCAGAACATCATCATACTGAAAAAAACACAAGGTTCTAGTTTTTTCCCGTAGCAAGTAGGAAGAGGGAACCTAAAGTTACGTCACCTCAATCCACACTCTCCGCAGAGTTTTCGAGACATTGCGGCTTGAATCACGGCACTCATTGCTGCACTTCACCCAATAAAGTACAACCTACGGAATATAAATAAACTCGAACGAATGATTATACGTCATTGCCCCGAGTGGAGATCGAACCCGCAACCTTGGCGTATTACCATCAGACTCTGTCCAACTCGTGATATAACAATTCGTGAGATATAAATAGCAGTAATATAATAATAATTTATAAGGAAAGAAAGGGAAAATGAGAAATAATTGCGGAACGTACGTTCAAATGTATGAGGATTCTCATTTAGACATTCAACGTTATTAGTGTAGTGACGTTGCGTTCTAGTAACAATTTAGTTGTCATTATTACATTTCTGGACATGAAATAGGTCACCAGAGGTATACCATTACGCCTGGACGAATCTCATTTAATTACATATAAACACTATCATATATCTATGTATTCTAGATAGTTATTGTATGTATGAGATACAATGCTAAGGTAGTATCGTGAATCTTAAAATGACTTTATTATTTTCCATATTTAAAATATTTCCCGTTACTAACTGACTGACAGACAACAGACAGAAGAAACTTTCGGACTTGAATGTGGACGATTGGAAGCGTCAAGGCGTTCGGGCTTAGCAGAAACTCTTAAAAAAATTTGAGGACTTTTGAGAAAAGAAGAAACCCTACAACTCTGCTGCGTGATACAGCAAGCGGAAGACGTGCAGAAGGCACACTTCGATCCCATTAGGCATAGATGGAATCAACTTGTTTCGTATGCACAGTCTTATACACTATTTTGGTTCCAAATCAGCCACAGCAAATGTTCCTCGCCCTTCACTTCCTCTACTACTGAATCCTGAAGGGTAAATAGATAACTAAAATAAAGAGAAAAACAACTTGTTGATTGTTTTATCTTAATTTGCAGATTCTTTAAGCCTGGATGTTGATAGTACAGAATCTCTAATACCAACAAATTTTATGTATATTTACCAATAGGAAATCTGCCAAGTGCTACAATGTTGGCGTAAACAAAGATAGTTGTACTGATGGTATTGAGTAATTGAGTAATTAGCCACAGTGCTGAGTAATTTTGTGGGTAAGTTGACTCCTGTATGGAAGGTTAACAGCTTCTTGGACTTTTTGTTGCGATTTGAGGTTCATCCAACTTACCCTTTCTTGCGACATAGTTTATGTCTAAAAAAGATGAATCGTGGACGGCGGCTCGTCAGATAAAATAGGTGAAAATGTTATTGTTTCCCAAGGGTCGATACTTCCTGCAACACATAAATTATTTGCTGAAGCCTGGAATTTTTGGATACGCAGATGATAACACAGTAGTTGAGAGCTACATTATCAAAGCAACTGCTACTGGGCCTATTGTCTAGGCCTATAGTGAAAACGTGGTTGGGCGCTCTAATTTGACCCTCAAGGCATTGACCTAATTGGGGAATGGGAGGCTGGTCAAATTTAAAGCATTACGCACTAAGAAACTACCTGTTTATCGCTAAGAAACGGTCATTTGAGTTGTTTTCGTCTTTCCGAATTGTATGACTCACAATAAACATTTTTTTCGAACTTCTTGACATTAATCTCTTGTCAATTCTTAACTTCGACTCTTATATAATAAACAAACTTACGCAGTCAACTCTATAGTCACAGGTTGACCGACGAAGACTGATGCAACATAGTTGCCTATTAGTAAGAATAAAATTTGTATATGTGGCAGCCCTGTTGCTGCCCTTCCTCTATGTTATATTGTCTATAGCAAGCCATATCAAAATAGGTATAGTAATATAGCAATAAAAATGAATACAGTAAGCTATAAATATAGTATAGAAAGAAAAACTTTTCACTTTATTATGAATGAACACAGTACATTAAATAATTTAAGTGACAATTCTTGCTAGCGAAAGTCGTACTCAAATACTGAAAATATAAATTTTATTTGAATATCAATCATTCCTATTTTTGGTTGCCCTTTGAAATTGACAAAAATTAAATTTTCTAGACTCATATTATATCTTAAAGATTTTGTTAAAAAAGGTTATTATCTAAGCTTCTTTATAACGTGATCTTTATTTATCAAATTTATGTATTGTGTTTATTTTAAGAAAACATATTTACATAAGGTAGATATGTTTTCTTAAAATAGACACAATCTAATCATTCTATATTCTGGATATGCACTAAAAGACGATTTCTCGAAATACCTATAGGAGAAAAATAATGATATTTTATGTTTTTCAATCCAAGCATACGAAATTACGAACTACAGTATAAATGCAGATATATTTTAAATAATTATATGTATAAATAATTATCCGTAGGTACTTACACCAATATAGTAGTAAGGCTAATATAATAATTTATTTTTGAACGTTAATTCTGTAATGATTCTAATAATCTATATATATAAAAGGACTTGTGCTGACTGACTGAGGTAAGATGCACGCAGAGCCGTAACCGTTGATGGTAGAAACGTGAAATTTGGGCAGATGTTTATTTTCATATTCTGGACATCCACTAAGAAGGGAATTTGTAAAATTTTAACCCTAAAGGGATGAAATAGGGGTTGAAAGTTTGTATGGAAAAAATTTTTAATCTGTACCGATTTTTATAAAATTTGAAATTCAGACTCTTAAAAATATTTCATTGAACACGTGTTTCATGGTTTTTAAGAATTCATCCCCTAAGGGTTCAAATAAGGGGTTCAAAGTTTATATGGAAAAATCTTTAAATTGCCACCGATTTTTATAAAAAATTAAATTCAGACTGTTAAAAATATTTTATTGCACACGTGTTTCGTGTTTTTTTTAGAATTCTCTCCTAATAAGCGGGCGAAGCCGCGCGCGCCCTCTAGTAAACAATAAATTCTATACCTAGATTTGAACATTTTATGCCTATGAAAGCTGAAAACAGGGTTATGTCCCAAGGTTCACATTGCATCCATTACAAAGGAAAAGGGAAAACAACCATAAAGTAAATGTGGAAGATATGAATAATTCACATACAAAGATATTACAGAAAATTTACCAAGTTAAAATTCTTTGCATATACTAGAAGATATTGGTGCATGATTAGTCTACGTAATGCTAATGAGTTTCTTCTCATTTTTTTCTCTTCTATTTTCTGCTTCACGCTGTATCCCGCATGTAGCAGAGTAGATAGAAGGAGTCTAATGTTAAGATACTTCGCTCCACACTTACCACCGAATTCCGGAGGCATTACGTGTACAATGGCGGAACTCAACGCCGCGTTTTGCCTCGACATCAGAACGAAGAAATGAAAATAATCATTTTCTCAAATGCTAATCGTATCTACAAACTGTCGCGTTTATAGCCAGACGCTTGTGCCCCTGCACCACAACTGACCTTACAATGTGTCTGTGTGTGTTATGTTTCATTATATATGTGTAAACGTTAAATTTGAACCAATTAAATTACTACGATTTTTTATTCTATTTCATCAATTTGTAGATACGGCTTTAATAATGTTGATGGTGACGCAATTTTTAATCTTCTTTATTTTCTTCAGCGGGGTTAGCAGGGAGAATCTAGTGCCGACGAATTTTTCAGGCTGGTCTATCGAACCCACTATCACAATCTCACTTCGCCACTATGGCGTTGACTTTATCATAATCTACTTTACTACTATGGTTTGAAAAATGATGAATGCCTTTGCTAATATTACATATTATTATATAAAGCTTTAGTATTTAGATATTTCGCATATACGTACGTATAGTGACCCCAATTAACCATTCTCTTTGGGCAAATACATTTCGTGTTTCTTTTGTTCGCTTAGCAAAAAAGAACTATGTAGGTCAACAGTTGTGTAAAATATGTTATTATTTATGTAAAACCTAACCTTTGAACAATGTATATTGACGTTATCTTGTCTCTATCTCAAATTTTTAGTTTTTTTATCAGCTTCACGCTGTTTCCCGCGCATAACAGATAGGCAGAGGTAACCTAATGTTAAGACACTCCGTTCCCCATTTTCTAAAAAATTCTGGAGGCATTGAGTATTGAGTGGCGGAATTTAGCGCCGCGCTTTATGTAAGAAATATAACGAAACATTTATAAGCTAAACGAAGTTTCTTACAACAACGTAACAAATATATCGTTTATTAGTTTTATTATAATCTGTTATAGGACGAAATAATATCCTTCTACTGGATTATTACATTTCATCAATATGAAAAATAGATCTATTGATTTTAAATAGAATCTGGAGCAGATAAATTTTTATATATTTCTTAAATTGGCTTTTACTCCAATAGTAGAATAATAAATATTCATACATATTCATATTATATTCACATAAATAATGTAGGTTAACCTTTCATTTATTCTATATTATATGTTATCATGTGCTCGCTCTGGTAACGAGGCAAAGCGCGGCGTTGAGTTCCGCCACTTAACACGCAATGGGAATCAAATCGAATTCGGTGGAAAGGGGTTGTCAAGTGGGTCTAATTGAGAACGGAGTGTCTTAACACTAGATCCCCATGTTCCCTGTGCCTACTCTGCTTTGTGCGGGATACTCCGTAAATCTAAAACTTTCATCTATCTAATATTGTCATTATAATTTAAAATGATGAATACACTTAGATCTTCTCTTACTTTACTTATATTAAAGTTAATTATAATAAAATTTGATCAAAGTTGAAGCTTGAACAAATTACAAGTCAAATTATTACTGGAAAACAGCTTAGTAGTAACATTAAAATTAAAATCCTGTTTCAGAGGTTAAATTTACTCTTCGATTAGCCTTAAATTTGGGATAAAATTAATTTTATTTTGTAATTGGTTTTTAACTAGCCAAATTTTCGTTCAGATTTCATTAAATAGAGAGTATATAATAAATTAAAAAATACTAAACTAAAATTGAGGCCAGTCGTGGCCCAGGGGCACAGAGTGTGACTGTAAAATCGACTGGTTGTGGGTTCGATCCCCACTCGAGGAGATGAAATATTTACTTACATTTATATTTTAATTTCTTCGCTCTGGTGTCGAGGCAAAGTGCATCGTTGAGTTCCGCCACTCAACACGCAATGCCTCCAGAACTCCGGCGGAAAGTGGGGAACGGTGAGTCTTAACACTAGGTTCCCTCTGCCTACCCTGCAGTGCGCGGGATACAACGTGAAGCTGATTTTAAAAAATACTATGCAATTAGTCGATGGGAAGTCGTGGTCAAACGAGAACGTAATGAAAGATATAATTTTTTTTAAGTATTAGATTTTTCACTCCAAGTTCAAACACATGACAAATTAGCCGATTTAAACCACAAATAAATCTGTTTATAGTATTATTTAGTTTGAGCAAAGCGGTGGAGGAAAACGGTTCTTTTACAGTAATAAAAAATGTTATATTTTTTAACCAATAATATTATTGAATTCGTTTTATAACAGCACAGCACAGCGTGTGACTGAAAATGCATCGGTGGTGGGTTCAATTTCCCCTTTCTCCAAAATTGAGCGAAAAGTGCCCAAAATTTTAAATATTGTGTAGTATCTATAGACTAGCTTCCTTGTTTTTATCGTGCGATGTGGGAAGAAAGGCTTGAGGCTGTTTTTTTTAACGAAGCTTATACGCTTTATATACGAGTAGATATAAGTTAACAATGCTAAACAATAATCACGTTCGGTAGAATTCAAAAATACGTTAAGAAAAAGGAATAAATAAAAATATTTTAATTCCGTATAAGTATTACTCCGTATAGTATTAAATATTATTTATTTAAGAGCAGCTAGCATTGTAATAAAACATTGAATTCTTTATTTAAAGAAAACAACTAAATCGATTGTGAGAAGAAGTGAAGTATACAATATATTTATGCTATCATGGCAGTTTATAAATATTATTTGTAAAAAACGAAAATTAAATAATTTATATTATTAGATTTTGTTTTATTAACATATAAAAATTAAGGCCCAGTGGCCAGTTAATTGAGGCCAGTCGTGGCGCAGCGGCACGAAGTGTGACTGTAAAACCGACTGGTTGTGGGTTAGATCCCCACTCGAGAAGATGAAATATTTACTTAAATTTATATTTCCATTTCTTCGCTCTGGTGTCGAGGCTAAGCACGGCGTTGAGTTCTGCACAACTCACTCAACACGCAATGCCTCCTGAATTCGGCAGAAAGTGAGGAACAGAGTGTCTTAACACTAGGTTCTCTCTGCCGACTCTGCTGTGTGCAGGACACAGAGTGAAGCTGATTTATTTTTTTTATTTAAAAATTAATTAATTGAACTATTTTAGGTTATCATTTCTGAGGTTATTGCAACTAAACATAAGGTGTTGATTATTTATTCCACCAAAATAAAGTAATAATTTAATTATTTAGCTTCACTACATGTCCCGTATATAACAAAGTAGGTAGAGGGAATCTTCACTTTCACTGTAATTTTTTACAGCATTCATTGTCAAAAACGAGAGTTCTCAAAATTAAAATATAGAAAAAGGAAAGTTAAGAGACACACTACTAAGTTTTCAAATAAAAACTAAATCAAATTTTCACTTTAAAATTCGAAATTTTTCTGAAAATATATTCAGGCTATATTCAAGTGATTCACGCCATACGAGAAGGATTACTCGCACGAATCGTTACGGTCACCACTAGGCAATAATTTACTTTCTTATCGCACTATCCGATCCGCTGAACAAGATTCTATCCGAACAAACTATATATAGATAGATAGATGAATATGTTTAGCTTTTGAATGATTAGAGATTTTTTGCCTCAGATTAGATTTACCTACATACGTATAATTAATGATTATTTTTTTTTATCAGCTTCACGCTGTATCCCGCACACAGCAGGGTAGGCAGAGGGAACCTAGTGTTAAGACACTCCGTTTCAAACTTTCTGCCGAATTCTGGAGGCATTGCGTGTTGAGTGGCAGAACTCAACGCCGCGTTTAACCTCGACACCAGACCGAAGAAATGGAAATATAAATTTAAGTAAATATTTCATATCCTAGAGTGGGGATCCAACCCACAAACAGTCACACCTCGTGCCACTGCGCCACGACTGGCTTAATTAATAATTAGTTAATTAATGATTATTTTTGCTGTAAAATTATAAAAAATACAGTTACATGTATTTTTCTTCTGTAAGCATAAGAAACGTGAAAGTTTATACATTATTATTAAAACTTTCATCATATTATTCATAACATTTGAAGTAAAATATGTTAATACAAAACGAATATAATAAATCTTCGTCCTATCTTATTTGACTTCTAGAGGCCAGTCGTGGCGCAGCGGCACGAGGTGTGACTGTTAAACCGACTGGTTGTGGGTTCGATCCCCACTCGAGGAGATGAAATATTTACTTAAATTTATATTTCCATTGTCTTCGCTCTGGTGTCGAGGCTAAGCGCAGCGTTGAGTTCTGCCACTTAAGTCAACTGGGGAACGGAGTGTCTTAACACTAGGTTCCCTCTGTCTACCCTGCTGTGTGCGGGATACAGCGTGAAGCTGATTTTGCAATCACAGCATACCTTTAGTATCAGCAAAAAGTAGAATCAAAAGAGATTACATTTGAATACATACAAGAAACGCCACACAGTATTTACACTATCGGCATTATATGAAAAAAGCTTTTACACATTGTCCAAAGCAAATAAAAGGCCAAAATTGTACTCGGCTACGTAAAACCGTAATGTAATGAATGACTGAATAGACAGAATCGGTTTTAGTGAATGTACAAATTTTTCTCATGCGGGCCGAGAATAACCCTTATCCGTATAAAAGCTGAATACAGAAGTCGACGTAATTCATTTGAGTATAACGAAACTGAC
>DWQW01005713.1:0-17368 GCA_018249695.1 Heliconius erato demophoon
GTGCGGGATACAGCGTGAAGCTGATTTATTTATTTATTTTATTTTATTATAGTTGTCAATCAATTCTGCTTAAATCAATAATCATGTATTTTAAGCGGGCGAAGCCGTGGGCGGGCCGCTAGTTATACATAATATGAACTGTGTGTCTAAATAGACTGCGCTAATGTTTTTGTGTTATATCAACACAGTTCTAATTAATTATAATATATTATGTCATTTAAAAAAAAAGTTGAGGCCAGTCGTAGTGTAGTGTAGCACAAAGTGAGACTGTAAAACCAACTGGTTGTGGGTTCGATCCCCACTCGAGGAGATGAAATATTATATACTTACATTTATATTTCCATTTGATCGCTCTGGTGTCGAGGCGGGGCGCGGCGTTGAGTCCTGCCACTCAGCACGCAATGCCTCCGGAATTCGGCAGAAAATGGGGAACGGAGTGTCTTAACACTATGTTCCCTCTGCATACCCTGCTGTGTGCGGGATACATCGTGAAGCTGGGAAAAAAGAAAAAAAAAGTCTATTACTGTAAACAATCCTGGTTGTGGGTTCGATCCCCACTAAAGGATATGCTCGAGTGGACACTTAACTCACCATCCGTCGCGCTTACGGTCAGACTTCTGTGCTACTGCGCTACTACTGGTAATATAGATGCAGTAAGATTATTTCGAAGTTCTGTCTTTTAGTATTTTAAAAACCAAAAACCAAAAAAGGTTTTTTTAAAATTTAATCAACGAAAGATTAGAAAATCACCCTCGCTATAGTTTTATAAAAAAAGTGAATCTCTTATCTTTTTATCTTATTAAGTAATCAAGTATCTTAGAGCTCGTCTGGCGCTAAAAGCTTTATAATCTAGGTCTAAAGTAGCGCGATAAATTCTTTTAGAGAAATCTTTTAACTAATTAAAAAAAAAACAAATCAGCTTCACGCTGTATCCCGCACGTAGCAGGGTAGGCAGGGGGAACCTAGTTTTAAGACACTCTGTTCCCCACTTTCTGTGGATTTTTCGTGGCATTGCATGTTGAATGGCGGAATACAATGCCAATAGAACAATAGAAATTACTTTAAATTAAATCAGCTTCACGTTGTATCCCGCACATAGTAGGGTAGCCAAAGGGAACCTAGTGTTAAGACGCTCCGTTCCCCACTTTCCGCCGAATTTTAGAGGCATTGCGTATTGAGTGGCGGAACTCCGAGTGGGAATCGAACCACCACTGCTTCTTTTAACTAACAAAAGCACAATTATTTTACAAAATCCCTTTTACGAGATTATTTGTTATATTATACTTCAACATCTCTAATATTGTTTATAGTTACGATCTTACGATAAAGCCGTAGGGCCGCCGTTTCGCTATAACGAAAGATTGCTTGTCTGTTTCTCTTTATCGCCAGTTTATGATAGATCGTAAATGAGAACAATAATGGGGATTACTTTTCATTGGCATTTTATTCATTTTATGTATTAAAACGCGTGCATATTGCGTGTCTTATAAAAAAGATCAGACAGCTTCACGCTGAATCCCGCATACAGCAGGGTAGGCAGAGAGAACCTAGTGTTAAGATAATTTGTTTCCCACTTTCTGTCGAATTCTGGAGGCATTGCGTTGTAAGTGGCGGAACTTAACGCCGCGCTTTGCCTCGACTTCAGAGCGAAGAAATGGAAATATAAATTTAAATAATTATTTAATTTACTCGATCGGGGATCGAATCTACAACCAGCCTCGTTTACAGTCACACTTCGTGCCACTGCGCCACGACTGGCCTCTACAATAATAAAATACAATATGAAACTAGTAGGAATATATATTTTTGCAAATGCATCCAGAAATTGGCGGAAAGTGGGGAACGGAGTGTCTTAACACTAGGTTCCCTCTGCCTATCCTGCTGTGTGCGGGATACAGCGTGTAGCTGAAAAAAAAACTTATATGTATTTTTACCAGGTACCTATGGATACGAATAGCTCTATTCGAGCGGCAACTAGCAAAAATCATCGAACATTTAGTCAATAACGCCACAAGATACTACGAAAGGGAAGCATTGGTGGCGGATCCTGACTACGGTAGTATACTGAGTTCCTTGCTGGTAGGGCCGTGCGCTTTGGAGTACTCCAAAGCAAAGGCCCCAGCGTGTTTCTGGTCGGACCCTCCCGCGGATGAACTGGTAAGTAAAATATCTAAATATTATTAAATAAGATAAAGGAAAATTCAGACCAGTCGTAGCGCAGAGGCACAAGGTGTGACTGTAAAATCGACTGGTTGTGGGTTCGATCCCCGTTCCAAAATAAAAATTTTATTTAAATTTATATTTTTATTTCTTCGCTCTGGTGTCAAGACAAAGCGCGGCGTTGCGCCTCCAGAACTCGGCGGAAAGTGGGGAACGGAGTGTCTTAAAACTAGGTTCCCTCTGCCTACCCTGCTGTGTGCGGGATACAGCGTGGAGCTGATTTTTCTTTTTTAAAAAAAAGAAAGATAGAGGCCGCCGTGGCGTAGTGGCACAGTGTGTGACTGCAAACGCAACGCAATGGATTCGATTAAAACTGTGTGGAATGCGATGAGTGGCGTTGAGTTCCGTGTTTATTTGTACTAAAAATATCTTTAAAGTTCAATAACGACATTGTATTAAGTTTTCATAGCTCTTTTTTTGGACGTTGACATTTAATTAACAGAAACGTTTATTGCTTTTAAAACCATTTTTAAAGCTAAAAGGAAATTTTAAACGAGCGACCATTCCAAATTAATTATGTTTTCTATAAAATTTATGTTAATCTAAGAATAGTAATAACAAGATTCTGTCAAATATAACCCAGCTTTGCATTTATTAAATAAAAAATAAATTATTGTTAATAACACATCCAGTACAGTATTTTTTTTAATAAATATATTGTTTAAAATATTTTTTTCAAATTATATTATTTACAAATAGATTGGCTAAATCAGTACTTGTCATTGACATTGACTAATATTCCTTTTTTAACCGACATAAAAAAGGAGTGTTATAAATTTGACGTGTCTGTATGTGTATCTGGCTGTGGTATCGTAGCTCCTAAAGTAATGAAATAACTAATTTGAGTGCGGTTTTTCTATCGAAAATCTTGTTCAACGCAGTGGCTATGTTTTATAAAAATAAGATTAGTAGCTATAGAGTTACATGCACTTTACCAAGTGACATCTTTGTTCGGTTTTCAGGAGGCGCGGGTTCGAGTCCCGCTACGTTCTAATTTTTATACATTTTCTAAATAAGTAAGATTAGTAGCTGTTGAGTTTTTTTTCTTTGCACTTTACCAACTTTATATGTGTATATGACATTTTTGTTCGGTTGTTTATTAAAATTAAAAAAAAATGTTAGTTATATAATATCATATAATTTGTATATAGGTTCAAAGGCATAGGATGTCAGCTGGTACAACAACTCCGCCTTCGGTGCGTCGACCCATACTAAATTTCAGAAGGAGTCTGAACGCATCGTCCGATGATGGTACTGCTACTACATCAGGTAAATAGTTCAACATTTTGACTAATTAAAAAAAAATAAACAGCTTCACGCTGTATCCCGCACACAGCAGGGTAGGCAGAAGGAACCTAGTGTTAAGACACTCTGTTCCCCACTTTACGCCAACTTCTGGAGGCATTGTGTGGTGTGTGGCGGAACTCAACGCCGCGCTTTGCCTCGACACCAGAGTGAAGAAATGAAAATATAAAAGTAAATAAATATTTCTTTTCCTCGAGTGGCGATCGGACCCACAACCAGTCGGTTTTACTGTCACACTTCGTGCCGCTGCGCCACGACTGGCCTCTTGACTAATATTTAAAATATTAATTCAGTACAAGGTTTAAATAGGTTATTAAGTCGATTTGCCAATTTTTTTTTAAATCATAATAGTACTACATTTTAAACATTTTTTAAAGTGTTATTCCACACTTAGAAAAGAAAAACCGACCAGGCGCTCTGACCACTAAGCCATGTGTTCAGATCTCGGAGCGCCTGGTCGGTTTCCAGGAGGCGCGGGTTCCAGTCCCGCTGCGTTCAAATTTTTGTACGTTTTCTAAATAAGTAAGTACTAGATTGCTTTATTTATAGGATGATCCAATGATCAAAAATCGTAGTCTGTGTTACTGTATAAACCAAATTAAAGATTCATCAAAGAAACGTCCTTAGAAGAGTACCTTACTAAGTAACTTACAATTAAACTTATTCTTGTATTATAGCAAAACGATAATATACCTTTTTAAATATATATTTTAATAATAGAAAAGTAAAAAAGTATCCTATGTGCTTTTCAATACCTGTAAAAACACGTGTACAAAGTTTTACGATAGTCGGTTGAGTAGTTTTGGCGTGAAAACGTAACAGACAAACTTACATACTTATATAATATTAGTATAATTTACTCCAAACTTACTTGTTTATTTATGTACACACGAGTACATTTTATCCTCTAGTAATTTCTTACAGACGGAGTATATGATTAAAGTTTTTAAATAATCTGTTAGTCGTTAGGACCGCAATAAATTAATAATGAAATAAAATTTGATTTGCCAATTTGAATAAAATTTGGTGGTTTTACGTATTTATTTATATTATTGAAAATCCTTATATAATAATAATGAAATTTGAAATTAGATAATTAATTACGAAGACGTCGTGGCGCAGTGGCTCCAGTGTGACTAAGCGCCACAGTTGTGGATTCCATTCCATATATTATCAATATTTTCATTTTATCGCACAAGGCAAATCGCAGTGTTGAGTTTCGCCCCTCAACACGTAATGCTTCAAACAGGAAAATCTTAACATGAGGTTCCCTTAGCGTACCGAAAAGTGAATTTCTGTAATGCAAAAAAAAATACAGTCGCTCACGAAATTCGATCAAATCTAAACCATTCTTAAAATTAATCAATTAAAGAAATTTGTCAAAAGAATAACTAACTAGTTTATAAGCTTCTATCAAAATATTTATTTAGTTAATTCAGCTAATTGACTATTAAGTCTCGAGTTCGCTTTAAAAGACTTTATTTAATTGCTTTAGTGTATTGAACTTATTAAGTCTAGAACATGAGTTCTCTTTTTATAGGTTTAAAGCTTTGCTTTTACTTATTGAGTGTTCAATTTGTATTGGATTGAGGATTTCATAAATAGTTCTGAACATCTTGGAATTTGATTCTTAATTAAAAAAATATTTTATTAATTTACCAGTAATATAATAGCTACGAGAATAATATATGTATATCTAAATATGACTAATATTGTAGTTCATTTATTTGAAGCTTTTAAGCTTTCTAATATTCAGAACTTTCTATATTATATGTATGTGTTTTATTTAAAATGAATTACTTTCAAGGCGGTGAACGCGGCAAGTTGTGGGTTCGATTACCTCTCGAGGAAATGAAATTTTTATTATTTCCGTTTCGTCCCTCAACACACGTTGCCACCGGAATTCGGTAGAAAATGAGGCGTGGAGTGTCTTGATAAACTCCTTAAACTCCAATTACTAAACTTTATCTGCCTGCTCTGCTGTGTGCGGAATACAGCGTGAAGCTGATATATTTTTTTAATTTTACAAACAAAGCTGGCTATTGAGGCCGGTTGTGACGCAGAGGCACAAAGCGTGACTGTACAATCGACTGGTTGTGGGTTCGATCCCTACTCGAGGAAGTGAAACATTTATTTACATTTATATTTTCATTTCTTCGCAATGGTTTCGAGGCTAAGCGCGGCGTTGAGTTCCGCCACTCAGCACGCAATGCCTCCAGAAATCGGCGGAAGGTGGGAACAAAGTGTCTTAACACTAGGTTCCCTCTGCCTACCCTGCTGTGTGCGGGATACAGCGTGAGGCTGAAGAAAAAGCTGGCTATTATACTATGGAGTTAACTTGGACAAATATATATATTTTTGAAATCCTGAAACGTTTTTTTTTTGTAACGATTTTTTTTATAGGAGCGGGTAGTGCAACAGTTTCGAGCGCTAAGGACTACGTGGAAAGCCTACATCAGAATTCCCGGGCCACTTTGTTGTATGGAAAAAATAATGTCCGCGTACAGCCGGTGCGTGTATTTGTTATTGTAATTTCTAATGTCTTTTAGTGGTACTAAACATTTTATCAATATAATAAATTATATTATGATGGATTATTTTTTACTTATTTTGTTTCGCTTCACGCTCTATCCCGCACATAATAAGGTAGGCAGAAGGAACATGGGAACCTTGTGCTAAGGCATTTGCCTTGTCTCATAGCCAAGTGCCTGAAAGAATTATGATGTCGATGCATGTTTAATTTAATTAGATGCTTTTTTACACGTAACCAGACCCTAAAACTATCGCGTGCCATAAATTAAATAAATAAAAAATTAAAATATTTCATGTTAAATAATATATTCATTTTATATTTTTAATGTAAATAAATTTGTGGCCGTCGCGGCGTAGTGCCACAAGGGCGTGACTGTAAGGGGACGGTTGTGGGTTCGATCCCCATTCGGGAGAATGAATTATTATTTATTAATATGTCCATTTCTTTGCTCTGGCACTAAAGCAGTTGAATTTGGCGTTAAATTTCGCTACTCAACAAGTAATGCCTCGAAAATTTCAGCGAAAATTTCAGTCTTAACACTAGGTTCCCTGGCTACCCTCCTACATGCGGGATACAGCATTAAGCTGAAAAAAAAAATATAAGGAACTGAGTATCTTAACACTAGGTTCCCTGGCTTCCCTGCTACATGCGGGATCCACCATTATACTAAAAAAATATATAATAATTATAAAACAACTTATAGAAAGATGTAGAAGAACCTATGCCCGGTTACCTAAGTCTACATCAAACCGCCGCTGGGCTCGTTATCAAATGGACCCCAAATCAACTTATGAACGGATACGCTGAAAGCGAAGGAATTGATAAAAGGTAATTACGATTTGCTATTTTATTTCTATAGTAGATTCTAGTTATATGTAGTTATATAAAAAGTAATAAGAGTTATGGCTTATATTATGTCTTTTTGTTCTATGGAATTTATGGATCATTTTTGTTCATTTCTGACCTAAATTCTTTTAATGGAGGTAGCATTACATGAATTTAGAGAACCTAAGAATGTTTATTATAGAAAGAATTCAATCTTAAGTATGCTAAAACAAAATAATATCTAAAATGATAATGAATATCTTTTGTCTCTTAGAATGCGAGTTATTATTGTAATTTATATTTTGGTTGCTACAATCTGTTTAATGCTCCTCCATTAATTTAAATGTTGTTGTCTGTAGTACTTTTCATTGTTTGTTAGACAGTAAACATTCTTGTGAATTGCGTGCTATAATATATTTTTAGTTTACTTTATATTTTGTCCAGTTAAAGTGTAAACCAGTTTCGTCTTTTTATTTTTTTGTTAGGTATTTTTTTTCTACAAAAGTGTAAAAAATCTATTAAAAAAAATAAATTTATTTCATCGTCTCTCCTGAAAATTCGCTTAATATATTTTTTCCAGGTTTACACTTTAAGGCGACGATTTGTTTTGAGTATATTATTGTAGTTTGTATAGTACGGTCGACGAATCGTGGCCGCCCTGCAGTTGCTATAAAGAGCCGAGTAGATTTGACTATAAGATTTTTCTTACTTTTGATTGTTTTCCTCGCAAAGTTCAGAATATGTAACTTCAGGACGGCCACTACTCGTCGACTGTACTGTACTGTGTATTACTTTCATTGTAGTGTAATTTTGTCTGCGTGTCCACTTTTTTCATTTTGAATATATAATGTAGAACATATTCCGCTGTTTGTTTGAGAGTAAATATATGTTTTTTGTTCTGAGTATGGTATTGTAGTGTGTATCAGTATCGTTGGCACCGCGTACATTCGTCCGCGTGTCCGCACGCGTGTGTTCTGTGCAGTGCGTCGCCGTGCACAGTGTACAGGCGGGCGTGCGGCGGCTCGCTCTGTGCTGATTGGTATGTATCGGCTTTGTTTTGTTTCATTTTAATGCTTGCATGTGTACACTACGGTCGACGAGTTGTGGCCGCCCTGAAGTTAGCTGTGAATAGTTGCGCAGATTAGATTTTAGGATTTTTCTTATTTTGGATTATTTTCGTACCGAGTGTACTAAGTTCATAGCACATTTATTTTTGATAGCTAAATTTTAGGGCGGCCACTACACGTTGACCGTACTATATGTTAAGATAAGCCTAAGCACAGAATTTAGTGTCGTATATAGTTGTTTAATCATAAATAACGTTAATTTTAGATTGAAATTATTTGCTAATTTCACTTACACAAGGTGAAAATTTATTAATTAAAAATATTTTATCTCAATAATTGGAGTCGTCGATCCCACAATTTACGTTCACATCTTTAAAAAAATACGAAAATTTCATATATTCTTATATCTCTATTTTTCTGTTGGTTAAGTGATTAGTCGACATTCATACACAATTAATCCATATTTGCCAACCACTCAGAAATATTTTTTTTTTGCAACTTGCGACTTGATGCTGAATCTCGCAAATAACTTTCTTCTTGAGTGACGGAACTCAACGCCGCGCTTTGCCTTATCACCAGAGCGAAAAAAATATAATATTGAATATTTCGTTTCCCGAATGGAAATCGAGACTACAACTGTCGCGTCTACAGTCATACACTGGCCACTGAGCCACGCAGATCTCAAATTATATTTAGATCATAAAATTCTTTAAATGTTTATAGGTCAAAAATTCACACCTCCACTTCCTTCAAATAAATAAATAATATATTACTGTGAGTTTCTTATTCCGATTTCACAAACATAATGTATATTTTTTTACCATTGTGACACTAGAAGCCACAACATGGTCCTTTTATCCAACACGAACTTAAAAAGACAGGCAATAAACTGTAATTTATTATGTTTTTAATAATCCAATAAATATAAAATCTTGCCGTGTGGCCCCGGCCTAGAATAGAATCATCCTGGTACAGGTGGTATCGTAAGAGGCGACTAAAGTACGTGTGGTAGAGTCACGTCGCCAGCAATGGCAACACGCATGGGCAGACTCGACCGGATCATTACCACCTCCGGCATTTAAAACCGGCGTGAAGTAGTGGCTTTATGCCAATGCGTTTCGCATCAGGTAATGCCGGGCTCCGGAGCCCAAACCACCTTACAGGCAGGCAACGCACCTGCAGCTCCTCTGGTGTTGCACGGGGTCGTGGGCGGCGGTAATCACTTACCATCAGGTCACCCGAACGCTCGTTTGCCTTGTCTTTTCCATAAAAAAAATATTATCATTACACTTTCTAAAAATGTAAGTAATAATTAAATTTTAAACCTCTTCATTTAATAAGACGAATCTATACAAGCTTAGTTGGTTTCGTTTCCAGGATCACGTTTTCTTACAGAACAAGCAACACATTTATTCCTGTCCTGTCACGTATAGTATTGTTTTCTTTTTATATTACTATTTATGGTTCGTGTTTGATTAACGTGTTCCTAATATTGAGGTTAAGGGATGTTCAAATTGTATTAGATGACGTGTCACGAATGTCCCTATTAAATAGTTTTATAAAAATCGGTGGCGATTAAAGATTTTTCCATACAAACTTTCAACCCATTATTTGCATCCTTAGGGGGAGAATTTTAAAAAACCATAAAACACGTATTCAATGAAATATTTTTAAAAGTCTGAATTTCCAATTTTATAAAAATCGGTGCCGATTTAAAAAAAAGTCCATACAAACTTTCAACCCGTATTTCATCCCTTTAGGCTTCAAATTTTCTAAAATCCCTTCTTAGTAGATGTCCAGATTACAAAAATAATCATCTGTCCAAATTTCACGTTTCTACGCACAGCGGTTACGGCTGTGCGTGCGTCTTACCTCAGTCAGTCAGGTACATGTCCTGTTATATATATAAATTAATATTTGAGACCAGGCGTGGCGCAGCGGCACGAGGTGTGATTGTAAAACCGACTGGTTCGATCCCCACTCGAGGAGATGAAATATTTATTTAAATTTATATTTCCATTTTTTCGCTCTTGTGTCGAGGTTAAGCGCGGCGTTGAGAACTGCCACTCAACACGCAATGCCTCCAGAATTCGGCAGAAAGTGGGGAACGGAGTGTATTAACACAAGGTTCCCTCTGCCTGCTGTGTGCGGGATACAGCGTGAAGCTGAAAAATATTAAAGGAAAGTCATTTCTTTCTTGTAGTGTATACTGGGCGATGTCGCTCCAGGTGTGCGTGTGGGAGGTGGTGTACGTGCACGTGCACCGCTCACAAGCGAGCGACGCTCTCATATTGGTCGGGCAGGACGGGGTTCAACGACCGCCGATACATTTTCCGAAAGGTTTTTTTTTATTTTTCAATATTATTAATTATTATTATCATCAATAGCTGTGTACTTTGAAAATCAGCCTTTTTATCATAAATTTATTAGTCGGTCTTTTGATAAAATAAAGAAGGGTTTGTCTTCAGTATTGGGATGCACTTAGAAATTGGAGTTACCACAAATAATATTTTATAATACATAAAATATTATTTATGATTTCTGCATTTTTTATATATTATCAGTTTATATAATACTAATAACATAGTACGATCAAATAAGATAAATTGAGATTATTTTTTTATTATAGGAGGGCATTTGCTATCCTTCTTGAGTAATTTGGAGACGGGGCTTCTACCACATGGTCAACTTGACCCGCCACTGTGGTCACAACGGGGAACTGGCAAGGTACTATATTTTAATAAATTATCACGTTTATAGTCAGACATTGTTTAATTGTGCCACGATGGACTCATTTTATTCATAAATCAATCTTTTATTTTTAAAAACATAAATTGACAATGAAAAATGGTTTCAACCATTTTTTACCAATTTGTCAAACTCCTTTTTTTTTGTTTTTGTGGGTCTGTCGTCGGTCTAAACAGCCTATTAAGCAAATTGTCAAAAAAAAAAAACAAAAAAACGTCTTTAAACAACGTTGAGTCTAATATAATTAATTAATTAAGTAGATATGTATTATCAGAAAGTTTTATAATTTGGAAAATTGATTTGTATTCTGTACCTACTATATAAAATAAAATAAAGGTCAGTTTTGTTTTTTTTTTTAAAACAAAAATTAATTTTGCGAGTTCACACTCTAAGCCGACTACATGTGGCATAAGGCGTATAGTTAAAAAAAAAACAATTTATAAACATACGTTCAATGGTAATTTTCCCTATAGTTTTTACGTTTTAATCTACGTCGTTATAAATATGATGATGACGATCAAGTTTCAATCATAATCTTAATGTCTTTTTAATTTATCTGTACGTAATTTAATGACTTTAAAATACTTATAAAATAATCGATTATTTTAGGTGTTTGGTCGTGGCAAGATACGAAGGCGACCAATGCCCAGCTTGTGCGAGAGTGGAGAAACTGAAGAACCTGATTGGGAAGAAGTGGCCGGAGACTACGTGTTTCGTATTGTTAATAACGCTATCGCTGATAGAGAAGGTATGTTTTTCTAAGAAGAAGAACCGAAACCTTCATAGGACATCAAAGTGATCCTATAGGACAATGTGATCTTGTAGGATTACACTTAATAACTTTGAAAAAATTTATTCCAGGGGGTGCGGGTTCGAGTCCCGCTACGTTCAAATTTTTATACGTTTTATAAATAAGTATTATAATAGTAGTATACAAAATGAGGGCTTCCATACCAATTTCGGGTAACCCTCGGTATGCGAATCTGATTCACGTTTGGCCAGTTTTTGTATTTAAATAGATAATAATTTTTCAACATTTTTAAAGTGTTATTCCACACTAAGGAAAGAAGAACGTTTTCTAAATAATTAATAATTTTCAATTACCATTATCAAAGGATAATTAAATTTTAAATGATATAGCGGGATGTTGCCAGAACTACTATTACGTGACCTAGCGTTACTCGTTGACGTGACATAACATAACATGACCTATTATAACGTGATGAGGACAACTTGACGTGACGTGACTTTATTAAAAAAGTTTAAAAGTTTCCATAACTTGAAAGAGAAACACAGAATCTTTATAGAATGTATGGTCCGTGAGTCCGTCTGTTAATACCATTTTTCTATAGGTTGCGTGAAAGCATGACATTAAAATTAATATCAAATTTTTGGATCAGTCCCTTGGATCTTCGTCTTTGGGAATATTGTATGAAATTTTCGCCCTTCCCTTTTCTAAGAGTTATATTATCAACAATTAAGCAATATGGCAAGAAGTAACATTTTGCACTACATAACAAAGGATTCTTTTTCTATGAAAATGGGTAATTTTAATCCATAGAAAAAAAAACTTTGAATTAGTTGATCCCAAGGCCGAACCTCCAACGTCGCTTGTTGCAGCCATGCGGCACTCGCTGCTGGAGCGCGTGGTGCAGTCGCCGCCGCGCACGCCGCGCCGCCCGCTCGCCTCCACCTCCACCACCTCCTCCGACTCCTCCACCATGTCCGTGGACTGCCCCGGCCTCACCGGCCTGGCCGGCCTCAACGGGCACGGCGCGCCCGCTGCCAACCCTATTGCTGAAGAGGTATTGGACATTTCTATTTGTGTAAGGTGGAATGGATATAACGCGCCCGTTGCTTATCCCATTGCTGAGGAAGCATTGCAAATTGTATTATTATGTTGTTTGAATAATTTTAATGAAACTTGTTTTAACGATTTTTTGCACTCCTTCGTCCGCACAAAATTCATGAAAAGAGGTATAAAGTTTTGCTTCATGTTTTGACAAATACATGTAAACATGGCGCAGCGGCACAAAGTGTGACTGTTAAACCGACTGGTTATGGGTTCGATCCCCACTCGAGGAGATGAAATATTTGCTTAAAATTTATATTTCCATTTCTTCGCTCTAATGTCGAGGCAAAGCGCGGCGTTGAGTTCTGCCACTCAACACGCAATGCCTCCAGAATTCGGCATGGTAGAAAATGGGAAAAGGAGTGTCTTAACACTAGGTTCCCTCTGTCTACCCTGCAGTGTGCGGTATACACCGTGAAGCTGATATAAATGAATAACTTCCAAATGCAGGTGGCTTCAATCGAGCTGGTTTGCAGTACGATGCGTCGTCAGATCATATCGCGCGCGTTCTATGGATGGCTCGCGTACTGCCGGCACCTGTCCACCGTCCGCACCCACCTCAGTGGACTTGTACATTCTAGTATTGTGCCGAGAGGTTGGTTTGTTTTGTTAGTTAAGTAGTAATGTTAATATTTAAAATTTATGTTATAAGTTACAATCTAATAAAAAATATAAATTTAAAATGAAACCCAAGTAAAATGTTAACTAAACTGACGCATGAATGGGAGATCTATATGGGTACCGAGTTCGAGAGTGTTTAGTCGGGTTATAATTTAAGGTCTAAATTTAACTCGACTTTTTTTTTACGTACATATTTTATTATATTTGTAAGTTAGTGTACTCCCAGCTTGTACTAAACTATTAGATTGATATTTGGTGGTGGTAAAAGATAACCAAGTCAAATTTAGATCTATAATTTTTTCCCAAGTGAACAGAGAGCTCGACACCCATATAGATCCCCTATTCTTTTGCCGGTATATGTTAACACATTACTAGTAGGGTGTCGTGAGTTCTGGCGCATTTCCCCCAGCCAATTCTCGTTGGTTTCGAAAACCAAAAAAAAAAAAGAAACAGCCCCCCATTTGGATGGATCTCGGTACGTCCCAGAGCTATATCTCTAACCGTACCAAAGATAACTTTTTTAATTAAATCACACCACTTGATTTGCTAATCACTCACTTCATTACGCTCCCCGGTCTTAACGTTCTTATTCACTCACTTCGTGGTCACCAAACTACGTCATAGTGTCTCTGTCTGTTCGTTGTTATGTTGACTACTACTAATTTACTATCCTAATCAAAGCGTCATAATTCATGATACAGTATTATATTATATGCTAGAAGAGAACCCATGATATTGAATCGCTTCCTGGAAATGATTTCGTTGTTTTTTTTTTTTTTATACTTGAATTGTTTTGCGCCACAGACTTTTGTTGTCCGTGCCTTTTTTGTTCTTATTTGATTTTTAAAAATGTTATTTTTTCTTTTTAAAATGTGAAGTGGACGTTAATATCTTGAATGGTCTGCTTTTGTCAAATCTGAATTCCTTTTGATGATTTCGTTGTTACAATTTTTATGAATTTATTTAGCACACTTCATCTAGGTATCGTTATTGTTTTCCTAATATATTATAAGGATCTGGACTCAATCACATATTTCGTTTTAGCAACAGATTTCTCAATACTATCGTCAGAGTTTATGGAATTTTAATAGGTATATCCATTTACTTTCACTTTGAACTAATAGTTTATTTGCTTATAACATTACAGTTTCTAGTTACTTAATATATTTTTTACAGTTTAAGACCTGCTTTAACTTGCAAAAGATTTCTTAATACTATTGTCATTGTTTTTGGAATTTTAATAGGCTCGTCCATTTACTTCCAGTTTGAACAAATAGTTTATTTGCTCATAACATTACAGTTCACAGTATTTCTAGAATTTAATTAATAGGTTGCTTTACTTACTTTTACTTTGAACCGATTTATCTTAATATATTTGATCGTTTATAAAACTTATTTATCGATTGCATAAATATTGACGAACATTACTAATAGTCTAAGTTAGTTTAAAACGACTGTGTATTTTTGGATTCTCCGCTAAATTGTCCTGTAACTACTTGTAAAGAACTACCTATTGTGTGTGAGTATTGTCGAGTAAGTGCGGACTACATGGAAACCTGAGATAACTACGTTCGTTATATATAGGGCGAGCATCGAAATATACCTCGTACCTTACTATCAATAAAGATGATAGATCCAATGTAACACATCTCATAAAAATTGAGACATTTGATTTCAAAAAACTGGCTAATATCCCCCGGAGGAGCACTGGAAACATGCAGACGTGAGGATTAAATATTACAACAACGAGAAAAACAAAAAATACCACCACCAACTAACAGGAAAGTTAATATACAGCATTACGAAAGAAATTTCCAGTGTACCAGACCCAAAACAATATAATTTTAAACAAAAAAACTAAATAAATTATGTTACTAAAATGTTACTTTTTTTATTTTTCATATGAAAAGGCATTTAAATAAAACCAAATAATATTTTTTATACATTAGCATTTATTATAATAAATAATGTTTCATACATTTTTTCACATAATTTTATTCTTGTTTAATCTATTATAAAAGATTGAAACATATCAATTAACAGAAGATCATTATTAATTGTATTTTGATAAAACACTTCAACAAAATCAGTGAAAACACTTTGAAAACATTTTGAATTATCTTATTGATATCGATCTACTTCTATTTCATTTTAAAAATGATAAATGATAACTATTTGGTTTTCGACCAAAAGTATCGAAATATTCTCCCAATTCCATTTGTACCTATGTAAATTCCTATCCAATGTGAGCCTCGTTTTGTATCAGGATCTAAATGCGTATAGCTAATGCGTATGCATATGCCATGAGAATTATAGCAAAAAAATCATAAAACCCCATTTATACCTATAATATATTTATACATAATATAATATTACACAATCTTAGCAATTACGATGCTCATTTTATTGTACATGCATTAAATTTTGCTGAAGGTGAGGTACAAATCACTCCTAAAAATAAAGAAAAGTATATTTTTTTCTCAAAACGTCTGAACGTAAATGATAAAAAGGTTACTTTGAGGTTTATTGACTTTTTAAATTTTTTATCGAGTAGTTTAGATTCACTAGCTAAGAATCTTAATGACGATGAGTTCCAAAAAACAAAAAAACAATATCCCTGATAAAGACTTTCAGTTGTTAAAGCGGAAAGGTTTATATGAATATATGTCTTCGTTCAAATCATTAGAATTATCGTCGTTGCCATCAATTGAGTGTTTTGTTAGTACATTGACTGGTCAAAGCATTTCAGTTGACGATTATAATCATGTTCAAAAAGTATGGTCTCATTTTCACTGTCTGTATGTATGGCTGACTATTCTAATCTTTATTTAAAAATCGACGTAATACTTTTATGTGATATTTTAAATGTTAAGACTTACGATTTAGATCCTGCTCATTACTATACCGCTCCAGGGTTAAATTGGGATGCTATGTTAAAATGTACTAAAGTTGAACCAGAATTATTAACAGATTTTGATATTTTTTTTGTCAAATTCCTATTAGAGGCGGCATATCACAATGCAGTAATCGTTATGCATAAGCAAATAATCCACACATGAAAACTTTTGATAGTAATGACCTTATTCATATTTAATTTATCTTGATGCAAACAATTTAAATGGGTGGGCTATGTCTCAATATTTGCCTTTGTCTAATATGAATTTGAATAGGAAGATCCTTATGTATTTTGTAGATCCTTGTGTATTTTTTTTAATGTAAGTTATAATGTACCGATCACTTCTGATGTTGGATATATTTTAGAAGTAGATATAGAATACCCCGATAAGGTTAAATTATGTTCTTTCCATTATATCCACAAAATATTTGTGTAGGTAATTCTAAACAATCTAAATCAGTAACTAATTTATATAACAAGGAAAAATATGTTTTACATTATAGAAATATTTTGCAATATGAAATATGGTTTGCGAGTACAAAAAGTTCATAGAGTATTAAAGTTCATACAAAGACCTTAATTAAAAAAATATATTGAATTTAACACCCAATTACGTACTTAAGTAACATCTGATTTCAATTTTTTTAAGCTGATGAATAATTCTGTATTTGGAAAGACAAAGGAAAATATTGAAAAGAGGTTAAACGGTAATATATTAACACATTGGGAAAATCACGGAAAAATCAAATATTTTGAGAGTCTTATTGCTCGTCCAGAATTTCACAGTTTTTCTATTTTTTCTGAAAATTTGGTCGCAGTCCAACTTCGCAAAACTAAATTGTTTTATATAAGATATATCCAAGACTTTAATGTATGACTTGAACATGAAACTGTTATATACTGATACTGATAGTTTGATATACAAAATATTTTGTGAAGATTTTTACAAAGAAATCAAGGAAGATTTGAATTCATATTTTGATACTTCTGATCCTTTAAATAATCAGTTTGATTTTCCTCAAGTAAATAAAAAGAAATTAGTATTTTTAAAAGACGAGAACAACAGATTTTTTTACTGAATTGTGTTGAAGATCGTAGCGTCGCTTTAACTAACTTTAGTAAGTGAAGCTAAATGGGTTAATAAAAGTATAACTAAGAAATTAAATGTTAGTGTCTATAGGTCATGTTTATTTAATAAACTGAAGAATACGAGGAAATCACGTATAAACAGTATTACTTGTCGACGTCTGACGCTGAACATACCTCACCATCACTATCAAGAAACGAGAGAAACGAAACAG
>DWQW01005714.1:0-17366 GCA_018249695.1 Heliconius erato demophoon
AATATAGAGACATTGTATCTCGGTCAGCAAGCCTTAGTTTTTCCACGAGTTTTGCTTCTAATTCTCCTCCTATGGAACGTAAGCCCTAAACATAGGCATTGCAGATGTGTCCAAAGCCATATTCACTAAATAGCGCGGTATTTTCGCCTTTTCCTTGATTCTGATAAGTCCCCGGGACAGAGGGTCATCCGTTTTCCAGAAGACGTTGATGGTGAGTTCTCATGTGCTACTTCTTCAATGCTTGGGTGTTAATTCTTCAAAATATTCAGGATCTAACCAATTTTCATTGTTTTTTAAAAAAACGAATCCTTTTACCGGGACGTTTCTGTCCATCGTTTATTAAAAGGACGAATGAGATTCTTTTGAATGTTGCTGATAATAAAACACATGTTGTCTAAAGAAACATGATACTTTTCTTTTAGAAATATTGATAGCTAATATTGATTGCTTCAAGTTTTTTCGTCCTTCAATGTATGGGAGTAATAATTCACGCTTGAGACACTTGAAAGTATTAGCCATTTTGAAATTTAGTGGAGACACTTAACTATCAAACGTATGTTAGTAATTTTATAGCTAATTTGTAATAGATTTATTAAATTAATTCATTCTTTTTATATAATTTTATAAACGAAGGTAGTGTGCATTTTATTGATGAATAAAACCGCAAAATGGGTCCAAAATGAAGATAAACGATCTATTATCAATAAATAACAATAATTTAATTGAAATTTATCGCAATTTAATCAATTAAATAGTACAACATTAGAAATTTCAATAGATAGAGTTTTCTTGTTCCCTGACTTGTATCGTAATTTTCGTGATAACTTCTTAAACCGCACGTTTCCGCAGCTGATTTTTTTTAATGTTATTTATGAATATCTGGACTATAAAACAACATCAAATGTAACGCGTCGGTAGACGTCGGTAACTGTCAAAAGTCTCGATGAACTTTAAGTACGTACCTTTTTTCTCGTCACTTATTATTAATATTTTTTATAGGAATATAGTCACCAAATCCACAATATAATAATTGTTTTAAAATCCACATACTATAGGCTTTTTAAAAATATATAACACTTTATACCTATTTGCACATTTTTTTAAGGAAATTAAGTTTAAAATATCGATGCGAACAACCTGAAATAGACACTCTTACGTATTACAATTTCTCACAATAAAAAAAAATATATTCCAAATGTAAATTACGAAAAAATTATTCATTACATCAAAGGTCCACTATTAAACTAATAAAAAAAAATAAAAAGTGCGTCAGGGACAACTTTAGTAAAAATGAATTTTGATCTGCCGTTGTTCTACCATTATCCATAGTGCGGCGGCAGCGAGCGCTTTCATATAAATAAAATAAATACGAATACTTACTAATAAAATACATCAATTAAATAAAATGTATGTTTGTTTATAAGTGATAAATAAATAAATTACGATATTGAAATATATAAATAACACATGTTAAATAAACTATAAATTTAAATAATAGTTCCCTACAGTACCAAAAATTAAGTTTAAAATATACTTAGATCTCTTTCACAATAAAACCGAATTTATGTTCTTAGAAAAAGTAAAAAAAAAATAGAATGTAGTAGGTCTCAAACCAGCGCCACTTGAAAGCTGACTACTTCTCCAACTTCGCTGGAGAAGGTCGGTTACCAAGAGGAGTGAGTTCGATTCTCATAGTTCTTCTATCCTTAGTAACATTAAAAGGATAAAAATAATATAAAATTAATGGTTATATTATAATTGCATAATTAGGACTGTTTTAATTGTATTTTTAGTATAATACAGCGGTAGCATAAATGCGACGGGTTTTGGTTCGATTCCTACTTGGCGGAATATATTTTTCATTTGGTCGCCTTGGTAATAGGAGAAAGCGCGGCGTTGATTCTTGCTACTCAATACGCAATGTTTCGGAAGGTGGGGAACGGAATGTCTTAAAACTAGGTTCCCTTTGCCTACCCTGGTGCAGCATGGCTGTATCCCGCATATAAGTGTTCCCGTTTTTTATATTATAATAAAAATGATTAAATTTAATTGCATTGATTTTAAACGTTACGTTGCAATGTAACGATACAAACGGAGTGACGTTTCCGCCTGTTATGTGCTGTCTGTCTGTCACCGTACAAAGTTGTCAATTACTGATCTGAATGGCGGCTGTTTTTATTGCTTTTTAATTAAATACTCCTTTTTTTCGTTTTTATCCGACTGTGGCGGGAAGAGGGTGATGTTTTTCAAGCATAAGTATATATTTTGACATTTTCTTCGCCATGCTCTTCAGCTCATACGGCCGGACAACTTCAAGAATTAAGTATAAAAGTATTAGTTTCACTTAAATCGGAGTTACGTTCCGCAAATCACCTATTGAATGTTCACGAATTTATTAAGCTGTAGCAGGTAGATAAGAGACACTAGTGTCACTGCGTAATATAAAAAAAATAATCAAATTAAATTAGCTTCGCTATATTTCACACGGTTATTGCACACGGTAGGGACAGAGAACCTAGTGTTAAGATACTCCGTTCCCCACTTTTGCGAAACTCAACGCCGCTCTTATGCCTCGACACCTGAGCAAAGAAATGAGAACTAATAAATTTAAGTAAATATTTCATTTAGTCGGGTGGGGTTCGAACCCATAAGCAGTCGTGGTTACAGTCACACACTTGCACCTCTGCGCTACGACTGGCCTCTGCATAATATTCGTGAATATAAATAAAAAACAATATAATAGCTAACATAGATTATTAATAAAATATTAATATCACGTAGTTTTGAAATTAAAATTATTAGATAGTCTTGGCACAGAAGCACATCTTCTAAATGTAAATGCGACGATTACAGGTTTAATTCTCACTCGTTAGAATAAACATTCACTTCGTATCCCTATTTCGTACTTTCGTAGGTGGGCTTCGGCCACCCAACATGCAAGGTACTGACAATTGGAGCGCAAAAGGAGAAAATGCAGTGTATTAACACTAGGTTCCCTCTGCCCACCCCGTTATATGCGGGGTACAGAAAAAAAACATAAAAAATCTTAAATATGTGTGTAGGTACGTATAAATCAATTGTAAATTCTACAGACAACTCCACAGATGTTATATATTGACGTAAATGTCCTTCAGCTGTCATCCTGGCACTGACATCTCTGTCAATTAGCGTTGTGTTGAATACGCTTTTTACGAAGAGCCAATTCGTAAGCTCTTTTTGATCTTTTGTTTTTGTTTTTAATGCAAATGTGTTGTTGGAATGTAGCTGCTAATTTAAATGTGAAAAATAAAAATAATAAACAAATCAAGTTTACGATATATTCCGTATATAGAAGGGTAAGCAGAAAGACACTCTGTTCCCGACATCCTGCTGAATGTGAAAAAATTATATAAAATTATAAATATATTTCTTGCTATATTTCGTATACTTATAGGCAGGGTAGATAGAGGGAACAAAGGAACTTAGTGATAAGACACTCCCTTCCTATTGAGACACTTGCGTTATCAATTTTTCGCCAAACTTTGGAGGTTTTTGAGTTCCACCATTTAACAGGTGTTAAATAGTTGAACTCAACGACGTGCTTTGTTTGCCTCGTCACCAGAACAAGGAAAAGAAAATTTTAAATATTTCATTTCCTCGAGCGCGAATCGATCCTACAACCGGTCGCGTTTACACTCGCACACTTGTGCCCTTGCGCCACAGCTGGCATCAACATATGAAAACATATAAAAAAAATCAAGAACCTATTCTATAGTGACGTTCAGTCAAGACTTCAACTACACTTAAGTCAGTTGTTGTAAAATTTTTACGACTGTACCTACAGTTGTAAAGTAACCGAGTAGTTCTCACTATCTAACAAAACACACTCCAGGCGCCGCCACTTCAATGTTTTGAACATATGCGTCAAATAAACAAAAAGACTTTAAATTACTCTCAACGACTTCCTTAGATGTGGATGGAACTTAAGACTCCGAAGACATTGAAATAACAAACTTGAATTTTGCAAAAATCTGCTATTTTATGGAAATATGTCCTTAATTGTGGGGTGTTAAGGGTTAAAATTGTATATGATGATTGTTTCAGGTTTCTTTGAGGATTGATTGTGAAGCTAAGTGCCGATATCCTGACCATCCTGTCAGGAAGCGATAAATAACGGATTACAAGTGGTGAATTATTTTGGTTCACTCTTTAGATTTAATGTGCGAGAGCTGTTGCGAATTTTAGATGTTTCTTTTTGTTTTTTTTTTGGTATCACGCTGTATCTCGCAAATAGTAAGGTAGATAGATAACGTAGTGTTAAAACACTCTGTCGTTCATGCGCTGTTCAATTTCCAAGACATGATGAGTGAGAAAACTCAACGCCGCGTATTGTTTTTATACTAAAGCGAAAAAAATTAAATAATCCATTCATTGTCCGAATGAGAATCGAACCCCCAACCGTTGCGTATTACTACACGCTATGCCACCGCCACAACGGCTTCATGTTACATTTAAAATTAAAAAGCCGTTTCAACTTTTTAATTTGTCTACAACGCATTGACAGTCGAGTGACAGATGTATCGCTTCGTTAGCAGCACTTTTAATTTAATAATAAATAAATAATGGAAACAATTGAATTGAAAATATATTAGAGTCGAATGAGACATTTAAATGTTTGTCAATTAACCGGAAATTGATTGATATATTTGTATTTGAAATAATGAATTTTAATGATTAACTAAATAATGAAAGGTCACGTGTGGCTCGGGAGTACAAGCGAGCGATTGTAAACGTGACGTGGCTTGGTACCAACTCGAGGAAATATTCATTCCTTCGCTCTGGTCGAGGTATAGCGCGGCGTTGAGTTCCGCCACTCAACACGCAATGCCTCAAGAATTAGGTGGAAAATAGGGAATGGGGTGTCTTAACTTCAAAGTTCCATCTGCTTACCGCAGCGTGCGGAAACCCATTCATAATTACAGGAGTATTTGCGAAACAAACATACAATAAATAATAATACAATAAACAATAATACAATAAACAATAATATAAATAAATTAGTTAAAATATATACTTATTATATAATTTAAACACTAAAACTTTTTTATGGAATGTTCCATAAAAAAGGACACGCTTCAACACAAAGAGAAAAATAATAACCGTATTAAGTAATTCAACGTTTTTGGGTCATCTATTATATTTTATGACATAAAAGGCCACTGTATTCTCTTCTTTCTGATGGCGACATGACTGCTAATGTACGTATCATTTTTCATTCTTTATGTATAGGTATAACGCCCTGTCAGGGTTTATAAGGTTGTGATAATAAATAATTGTACACGCCTATTTTGTAATAGTCGTTTTGTTTTCCTTCCGGATGTAAAAGAAATTAAATTAATAATATGGAACGTGTTGATTGGAAGTAGCAGGTTCGATTGTGTTTTAATTATTGATTTTTTGGAAATAATTTTATAAGTATCAAGGCTGGAATCGGAGCTTTTTTAATGCAGTCGAGTCGAGTCGGTATGTATCTTCTGTCAAAATTTTGCTTTATGAGCCAAAATTCACAAATTTTGGTTCATAAAGAAGTTAATAGCTGTTGTCTTTACAAGAATTCCATTCTCTGGTTGTAGCCTCCTATGTAACACGAGGGGTTGTGGTCGAGGAAATGAAATATTTTTCTACACTGGTAACATATCAAAGAACGGCGTTCAGTTCCGTCACTCATTAAGCAATGTCACCAGAATTCTGTTCAAGTATGAACGGAATGTCTTAAAGGAAATGCAACGTCTTAAAAGTAGGCTTCCAGGTTCCCTCTGCTTATCCTGCTATTTGCGGGATACAAAGTTAAGATATATCATGTTATGTGATTGTTCTCGTGTGATTTAAACCTACGGGCATCCTGTACAGTATATTATTGGTTAGAGACGTCCCAAGTGCACTATGAAAGTTACCACCTACGAGTTATGCTTATGCTGTTTTGTATTTATATTTATATAAAATAGATCTATTATTTAGTTTTCGATTATTAAGATTTTCTATACAAGATTTTCGTGTAACCTATCCCGTAAAATAAATTGATGCTAATCATTTTAATGAAGTAAAGTAAATCTTTCTTCTCTCTCTCTCTCTCCTATCTTTGCCTAAGGTTTTAGTATTATAATACGCATTTTTTTTTCAAGCTGCTTCATGCTGTATCTCGTATGCTCGAGGTTAGGAGGAAGGGGAACCTAGAATTAAGACGCTCTGATCAACATTTTCGTCCCATTTTCAGACATTGCGTGTCGAGTGGCAGTAGCACAACGCTGCACTTTGGCTTGTTATTAGGGGAAAAAAAATAAAAATAAAACATTCCCCCTAGTAGAAATCGAACCTACAATTATAGCGTTTACAATCAGACATTGCGCCACAACGGTCCTACAATATAATATAAAATGTGAATAATTAATCTGAAACAGGCGTTCCCGTCAGCTGAGAGCGGTGTCCGTATAAATTAACCCTACTGAGGTACGCCGCATTGATTAATATACTTAGTGCGAAATCTCTACGGAGGCTTAAAATTAAATTTATTAAGCTTTTAAATATATTTTCTCTTTTTAGTGGTACGCATATTGATATGTAATAAAAAAAAACTAATGTTAAGACACTCCATGCACGGACATGGATTGACATATATATTTTTTTTATCATATTTTTTTTACTTGTGTTAAGTGTTAAGACACTCCGTTCCCCTTCTTACTGTTTTGAAATATGGTCTGTGGAGTGGTTGTTAATGCCGCGCTTTGCCTTGTTACCAATGCGAGTAAATTAAAATAATTCATTCCTCCGAGTGTGAATTGAACCCACAACCTAACCTTTAATAGTGAAATGTGATCCCACGACGGCTTCTTTTTATTGTATTATCATATATTATAACTATTACTAAATCACTCTATGATTAATTGACATGTATAAATTATCTTAGCAGCATAGTTCAGCTTTCTCTTTTGTAAACCAGAAGGCACAATAAGTAATACTTACTTTGGAAACAACAAAAAAAAAAAATAATAGGCTATAGAATATTTAACTAGTTGTAGTCCGCGACTTTGTTTGAGACTTTAAGATGTAAAATGAAAAATCTCTTTTCTCCGTTACTGTAGAAGTTTTGAGAATTCCTCTCCTAGTACTCTCTTATACTCCTTAACCTATCTATGTGCCGAATCTCAACTTTTCTACTCCAATAGTTCCGTCTGTATAGACTTAAATTTTCTTTAAGTTACTCAGAAGCAGAAGACTTCTATTTATTATTATACTTAATTGAAATATATATATCTAACTAAATTCAATAGACTCGGAAAAATACTTGAACAAGGTTTGATTCCCGTGAGGTCCATATTTTATAAGTTTTTTAAATTCTTTTTCCTTGTGTGGTAAAATCCCATGATGAGTAAATTAAATTAGTGCTAAGGTACTCCATTTTCTATTCCTTTTGTCTTGTTTCCAGAGCGAACAATACAACTTTTAAAATCAGCTTCACGCTGTATCCCTCACACAGCAGGGTAGGCAGAGGGAACCTAGTGGTAAGACACTCCGTTCCCCACTTTCTGCCGAATTCTGGAGGCATTGCGTGTTGAGTGGCAGAATTCAACGCCGCGCTTAACCTCGACACCAGAGCGAAAAAATGGAAATATAAATTTATATAACTATTTCATCTCCTCGAGTGGGGATTGAACCCACAACCAGTCGGTTTTACAGTCACACCTCGTGCCGCTGCGCCACGACTGGCCTCAACTTTTGCCTTTGAAAATTAAAATTGCAGGTTAGGAGACACTAGTTAATCCCAGGATTCTTTATAAATATCTTGTTAAATGTAAAAGAAAATATAAAGAAAATACATATTGAGCAGCGGAACCTAACGCCGCATAGTATTCCAAGCTATACCAATTTATCTAAGCTATATTTTTAAAAGAAAACTAAGTCTCGACATCCAATCCCATATTTCCACATCAATCAACGGCACTGACAATAGAGTCGTTGATCATTGACAAGTGGCCGATTGCGAACTATACGAAACAACAATTTATATCGGCCATTAATATTTATATACGAATAGAAGTAAATTAGTTGCGACAACCGTCGACTGACACAACTGACACACAGTCACAGCGCTGATTGATTAATGCGCAATTTACAATGGGTACCTCTACAGTCTACATAGATTATAGATGCCTATTGGTAATTTAATTTTATTTGTTTGTGTGTATGGTAAATGTATGGTTTTTTGGTTGGAGAACGGAGTGATTTGTCACTTTTTTTTTGTGGGGGAAAATTTTAAGGCGTGGTAAAAGGATGAAGTGGTATTGAGTTTAAAAACTCAACACAAACTCGAAAATTATTTCGAAGGTTGGGCGAATAATGGAGAACGGAGTGTTTTAACACTAAGTTCCCTCTGCTTACCCTGATAATGCTATGCACTACAGCCTAAAAAGCATTTATATTTTATGATATTTTTAATATAATATGAATGTAACTAAGAAAAGTACAGTTTATGGATGATAAGACCTCCAATCTGCTTTAGCAGGGTTCATCAAATATTCAAATATTCATTATTTAAACAAATAAATAAATTCACTAGAGAATTACTATAGTATAATTTTGAAATGTCAAATATAGAAAATAAGTCGCCTGCAATCTATACTAACTTTACAACATAATCTACTTACTTTATTAAAAGTTACGATCTAAAACTTAGGTGATTACGACCCGAATGGGACTTGGCGATAAAAAAAAAATGCAAAACGTATAAAATTTACGACCCGGGGGACATTTGAAATCCTAACAGGGTCTCATTTCCGTAGAATCCACTCTGGACATAACAGTTTCCCTTTTAGAGAATAAAAATTTAGCATCGCACAGTGGGTCGTGGAGCTGAGTTATTAGAAAAAGCGCTTTACATTGAATTTTCAAAAGTGTCTAGGTGTCAGGAATAATATCAAAAATGAAATTAATATATTTACTTATAAATTTATTTTTTTCTACCTTTTTCATTTTTAAGGCATTGTGTGTTCGATGCTCCACGCCTCGCTTTATCTTAACCAGGGCGAGGAAATATTTTTTTTCCCGAGTGGGAATTCAATCCACAACTGTCGCTCTTAAAATTAGAAGCTTTACCGCTGCGCATACTCAAATGTGTAATTGTAGTATGTTTTCAAGTTATTTTATTAAATTTTGAAGCATATATCGGGTTTTTTTACACACAGTGTCTAACTGATGAATTCTTATATATAAGTAGCTCAGAGATGGATTCGAACCAAGAACTACTGCAATTATTTCGCATATGTCACAACTCTCACCTGTATCTAATTATAAGTTTATTTAATAATCCCTATCCCTATTATATTTAATAATCCCTATTTTTCTAGAAGAAATAGATATTAGAATTCAAGGCCACGTTTTGTCTACCACAGGCAGTTTCCCCACCACCGTTGCGTTTGTAATCAGATTATGTCTCATTCCACTAAGATGGCTTCAATTTAATGTAAATTAGAACTATAATTTTTGCTTCACGACAGTAGACGTGGCTGATGACTGTGGACAAGGCGAACGAGATATGCAGAGACCGTAGCGTTCAGCGCTCCGTTCTCCGCCTCTCCACTAGTTGTAAAGCGTGAAACTTTAATAAAATTTCCAAACAAATTTGAACTTACGACCTTATCAAACACAAAATGTAGCACAAAAGCACTTCAACACTTAGGTACACACTTACCAAAATGGTGTTAGCTAAATCAAAAGCTTACCTCATACACTTTTATTACTGCATCCATAATCGTGGATTAAATTTAACCAAAGTTAAGGCCGTATAGTCGATACTGCTAAACAATTACTGTAGTCAACTTCGGCAGTAACATAACATAAAGTCGTAAGTGGGATATTAATATGGGGTGGGTCGGTTTTGTAAAGGTGTTTCAACACTGCCCGAAAACGCTTCAAAATTATTATATTTAAAGCCGTTGTGGGGATACAGCGGTCGTGGATTTGATTCTCGATTCGTAGATTGAATTATTCTTGTTTCGCCGCTGTAGTAATAAAACGAAACGCGGCACTGAGGTCCCCTAATGCCTGTTGAGTCATGTCTCGACAGAAGTTAAAATTTTACATTACTTTTTTTTCATTTTATATGTATATTATGAAAAGTTATGTTATCTAACTAATTGAGATAAAATAATTAAGTTGTGTTGTCAGTATAAAAAATACGCAAGTTTAAAAGAGAATAACATGTAAATGTGAAAAAGGACAGACTGTGGGTTAGATTCCCACTCGAGAAAATAAAATTCTCTCGCCACCAATATTTTCATTTCTTTACTCTAGTATTGAGGGAAAACGCGGCGTTAAGTCCCAGCACTCAAGTAGGACGAAAGTGGTGTGCCTTAACGCTAGGCTTCCTCTGCCTACCCTTCTATATGTGTGATAAACGAAACAGTATGATAGAATACTAAGATTTTATAAAAAAAAAGGAAAGAAAACGCCGCGTTTCGATTACACGTGTGGCAAATACCTAATCTACCGTCACATTAACGGTGTATCAGGCGTATTAATAGCATTCATCGAGATAGTCCGCCGGCGCCCGCAGCGCTCGTTCTCCTTTATGGATGCCCTGTTTAGGAGTGAAGTAGCCGATAAATTTTATATGCATTCAACTTATCTTACTTTATAGCATGTTATAAGTGAAATATAAAAAAAACAGGTTAAAAATTGTTATTTGGTTCATTTTTTTATGGATTTTTTATATATGAATGTAATTTTATATATTGCGATTGTCCCATTCTAAGATTATACAGATATATAAACATATTATACAGATATTCGATATAATTCCAAATATTCGTGACAAAAATACACGGAATAAACATAACCAACGGTAATATACAAAAAATAAAAATAAAAGCGAAAAACTTCTTTTGAACCATATTATTTTACATTTTAAAAAATATAAACTATATATATACTCTGCAACGCAAATTGGACAGATGGTAGCTGTCATCCAGTGTCGGCTGTCATTGCCCTGTCACACTGACACCCGCCGAGCGATTTACATAAAACTGTCAAGTGACAATTAAAACTGCTCGTTTTGTGCCATGTAGCGTGATTAAGTGACGTTAGGGATGGACATTGCTGATATTTTTACGCGTACTATGATTTTTGTTTTTTTTTGTCTGTGGCCTTTTTTTGTGTTTAGGGCTAGATTGAGTGTAGTAATTAGTTACTCTGTTTTCGAGTTATTTGTCTATTTAGACTTGTTTTACTGTACTGGGGAAAATATTTAATGAATGTAAGTAAATAAGTATATATATGTTTAATGCGGTATGCCGATATTTTAGGATACGCAGGCATTTAGTTTTAAAACACTTCATTCTCTATTTTTGACTTAATTTTCGAGACACTGTATGTTGAGTACCAAAACGAGGGATGAAAATATTTTTTTTCCCCAGTGGAAATCGAACCCACAATCGTTGTACTTACAGTCAACGTCGGCGCAGATTTTTATTTAATTTGATATACTTGACTTGAGAAATTTGAAACCACAACTTAATAACAAGATACTTCGTTCTTCCTTTTCCGGACCAATTGGAAACACCAAGACAGCGGGGAAATGTAAATAATTAACTCTACTACAAACACGGCGTTTATAATCAGACGCTATCCCCCACTCTCTTACAACTATAATATAAACAAATCAATCCATTCCCAAAATACCAAACAAAACATAAACCGACTACCCCCAAAACGGTAACATGAAAAGGCCAAACTCAATACTCCCGCGCCTGAGTGGTCATAACATTTTTACCCCGCGTAAGTGCGACGTAAATTCTTATAACTCTACTAAGTATTCAATGTATGAGAGACGGCGGTCGTTAGGACGCGGGACGGGGCCTTGTGTATACCTAAATGTGTTTTAGTGTCAGTTTCGTCTATTCATCTTAGATGTTTTTAACGTGTGAATGGAAAAAATACTTAGTTTTTAGGTTCACGCTGTATCATGAATATAATGAGGCCTACCTCAAAGAATTGTGTCAAAACACTCACTTCTTCACGCACTCTCTGTGTATTGGTAAAATATAATAAAGGTGCATCAAGGTGTATTTAACATTTTTTTTGTAATATAAGTATGTCTCAAACACATAGGTAAGGAAAAACGCGGCATTGAGTTCCGCAATCCAACAACAGAATATCTTAAAATAATTCTGTGTGCTCACTCCTAAAAGTTTTGAAATGTTAGTGAAAATAAATAAAAATAAAAAAATAACACAACTCTACTACATTAAATTTTTTAGCTTCACGCTTTATCTCGCACATAGCTAGGAAAACAGAGGAACCTAGTGCTACGCACTTTGTTCAAATTATGACACTTTAGTTCCCTACTTTCCGCCGAATTCTGAAAGCATTTCGTGTTGATTAGCGGAACTTAACGCCACGCTTACTCTTGTTACTAGAACAAGGAATCAAATATATGAAATATTTTATTACCTCATGTGGGAATCGAATCCGTAACCTGTCGCTGTTATAGTCGCAAGCTTGTGCCCCTGCGCCACGACTGACTACACAACTCTATATAATTATCAAAATATTTTCTAATAACAAAGAAGCTTCCTATTATGCACATTTCATAGCGAAATAAGCAAAAAAGCTTCTCTCTCTCAAATTGCCGAGCGTCGACTGCGAGACGTCAGTACGCACTGTCAGGACTGTCAACATGTCAGCCGTCACCCGCCATGCCATGATTTACATAAAACTGTTTAGTTGTTGGGTGATAATTAAAATTTTTCAATATTATGTCATATCTAGTTCTATAGGCTTTAAGAATTGTATTTTTAACCTTTTAGGGTTCCATATCTCAAAAAAGAAATAGGAACCCTTATACGTCAAGATCATTTAATTCAGAATAACATGGCGGTGTCATGGTAAAATTTATATAAAAATATAATAAAATTTATATATATCTAGCAACGCATTTGCCAGGTACAGGACTTATATATAACGTACAATACAAAGAAAGGAAAAATTTAAATATTACATATTTCATTACCTAGAATAGAAATCGAACCTACAATCGGTCACGTTTACGGTAGTACGCTTGTGCCTCTCGGCCACGACTGGCCTAATGTTTTTTTAGTAAAATTGGATGCTTACCATTATAGACTATTTCAATTTCACAGGGTTCCTCAGGAAAAAATAATTGGTTAAAGTATGGTGATGTTTCTATTGCCGAGATTTGCGTCGCACAATCGGGTAAAGAGAAAGTAGTAAGAAAGTAAGTACAGTTCTACATGTTTGTTTTTACTTGAATATGAATTTCATTGTTTTATTCATTATAATATAATAAACCGAGTTTGTGCTTATTAGAATCCCACTCGGGACAATGAATTATTTTTCTCAGCAGCAGCTCAGGTAACAAGACAAAGCGTGGCGTTGAGTTCCGCCATACAACACGCAAATTTCAAAAAATGGGAGGGAAATGGGCAACGTACACAACACTAGGTTCCCTCTGTCTACCCTACAACACACAAGATACAGCGTGAATAGAAAAAGAATCACCACTGAGCTATATCAGTCAACACCTATTCAATTCAGTTGTCAATGTCATTTCATTAACTAACAATAATGGCAGTCTATTATCTATAAAGGATGTTATACACTCACCTAAAACTTGCACAAATTATATCATCAAATATTTTGTTACGTATTTTTTTGAAATTATAAAAAATAATATATTTTTTTCAGATTTTCTTAGTTATTTTAAATTATACACACAGAAACAACAAGAACAATAAGGATAATTAAGGCCATAGTGATACAGTGATCTGATTGTAAACGATGGTTGCAATTTCAAATTCCACTCGCGGGAAATGAACCAAACACGACGTTGAGTTCCACCACTTAACACAGAATGTCTCGCAGAATATTTGAAACGTGTTAATGGAAATGTGTAAACCCTCTACCTACCCTGGTATACCGAAATACAGTGTTAAGATAAAGCAAATGAAGAATTAGGTACGATCTATTCGTGTCTAGACGCAATCTTGGCGCAGGTGGGATTCTGATTATACACAATATTCTCAACTTTACTTCGTAGATGGTGAATGTATTATAAATATTTTTGTTTTATTGGATGATACAGTTTAGATAAACTTAAGCAAAATACTATTTCTTTACTATTGACAGCGTTATATACAAACTATCAAATTGTAACTTTTACAAAAACGAAAAAAAAAAACGATACCTTGACTATATTTGGCGTACGTATATATAATATTAACACTTTTTCTTTTTTTTTACATAATATTAAGCTGGGAGTCCAGTATTAAGACATTTCGTTCTCATTATCTTAACTACCGTTCTTCACTTTCAAGAATTAAAAAATCTTTCTACCGAAATGCTAATGACAGAAGCTGTAGCAACAGTATAAGAATTTGGGTCAACGCGTGGCTAGATAAGAAGAGTTTAATTAGTTATACTTAAATTACATATTATTATTTTTTCATATGAATTTCCAAATTTATTCCATTATGTGTATTACAACCTTAAAACAAACAAGCACACTACAACGATTGAGCAATAAATTTCAATGAGTTTAATGTTCCCGCGCAACATGTGATAACTGTCAAACAGGCCGCCATGTTGGACGACATGATTTATGACGTTTCACTGTGAACTGTCAATACGCGGAGCAACGGAACGCTCGAAATATTTATAGTCTGTGCTCTGCACTTTGATTATGGCCGGTGCAATTATTTATTGGGTTGTGTTAGTTTGTTAATAGGTAGTTTGTATTGTATTGTATAGGTTTTAGTAGCAGATAAAAATAAAAAAATTACATATATTTGTGACTTATAATTTTGAAAAACTAAAAAAAAAATCCATAGGATATCTATAACCACAAAAACATTTTTTTCACTTAAGAGTAGGTTTTAGTATTTTAAATATATTTTTTTTAGTTTTGTTAAGATTTAAAGAACTAATAAATACACCAAGAGATACGATATAGATCGGAGATATGTGAGCTAAACTCGAATGTTTAACTAGTAACTTCTGAAAAGTCCCAATAATTTTATGAGGATATGACTATTACAAGTGATTTAAATTCAAACTAGATTTTATTATATAGTTACTGCTAAATAACTAAGGCTGAGGTTATAAGGTCACTGAAAACGTATTGTACAGAAAGCCACATGAATAATGTAAATAGAATTAATTAAAAGTTGCGACAGCCGAATTCTAGACACTGCACATTGATTTTTGTAACTCAACACGGAATTTACTCTTAATAGAGTGAAGTAAAAACTAATCATACCCACGAGTGTTGATCGAATCAACAACCCTTGCGTTTACAGTTAAATGCTGTAGCACTAAGCCAAGACGGTCTAATATTATGTTATAAAATATTAAAAAACCTACATAATCTTTGTTGGACTATTATAACAGCTATCTAACAGATATCGAGTCAACATAAAAGGTTTGAACGGAAGCATCCTAAGGTCATAACACTAAACACGTCTTGTACAGAAAGCCGCGGTATCAATTGAAAGTTACGATGTACGACATTACCGTCGACACTCCCGATAGTGTTGGGCTATGAGAATGTTTTATTTTTTGTTTTTTCGTTATTATCGATTAGTAGCGGTTATTCGCTTATCACATTTTTAAGTTTTTTTTAAATAATGGTGTCAAATCAGTATTTATTTAAGGTCGCATAGCACATCATTCATCACCATTTTACTTTTTCGCTTGTATACAAAATACGATGTTGAGTTCCGCTGTTCGACATGCTACTATGCGGTAAAAAAACAGTTTTTTTATGAGTCTGTAGCTTAAAATGTAAAAGGGTTCCCCTTAAGGTAAAAGTGACCCTTAATTTGTTGTCCGTTATTCAAGGCTATTTATCACGAGATTGCGTGGAAGTATCGAGCTGTAATTCATATTAAATGTTTAGATCAATAGTCCATTGAAGTGCAGAAAAAAATCAAGACACGAGCATTTATGTATAGATTTTGATGTATTTTGTAAAAAAATTCGATGCGTATTCAAAACCTATAGGGTATTTCCCGTGGAACTACAATTATGAAATTTTACAAGAAATAAGAACTTACAATACAAAAAAAAAGAAACAAAAATTAAAAGTGAAAATTTATAGATATTTGATAAAAAAATAAATACAAATTTATATTTGTAGCTTCATTTGTAATTGAAGTTTGTCAACTTTTATAAGTTATACAATACCCGTTGACTTGCACTTAGCTGGTTTTTTTATGATATTAGAAGTCCCACAGCACCAAGACGGCCTCTCACATATCAATATTTAATACGAACTTATGTCGACTCCACTATCTCTGTATAGAATTAGTTAAGCAACCATTGAATAGTTTCTAAGTAATTAATTCAATAGTGTTGTACCATAATCGAATATCGATTAAAATACATCTAATTTGAATATTCTATACATTTTGCCTTATCACTTCATTAGTCAACATCTCAGATACTTGTTATACCTACGTACGTAAATTCTAATACTATAAGTTGAAGTCAACAGCTTCACGCTGTATCCCGCACACAGCAGGGTAGGCAGAAGAAACCTAGTGTTAAGACACTCCGTTCCCCACTTTCTGCCGAATTCCGGAGGTGTTGCGTGTTGAGTGGCAGAACTCAACGCCGCGCTTAGCCTCGACACCAGAGCGAAGAAATGAAAATATAAATTTAAGTACATTTTTCATCAATTTTTCATCTAATATGTCGTTTTGCACTGAACAGTTCATTTGTTGAGGTAAACTATGGCCTATATTATACGTTGTAGCACTGTACTTGCGAGCAAAGTCACGCATGGTACTTAGAGTGTGTCTTATAACAAACAAAACTTTTAGTTATTTCTATTAATACATACGGGCAAAGTTATAGGTAAAAGCCAGTTCCTTATAAAGTTTAAAATACCTGACGGCACCCCAATATACAATAAAATGCAGAATATTGTTAAACACGCAAAAATATTGGACATGTATACAAAATAAAAAACGATAAAATTTTCTTACTCATAATTATCATTAAAACAGGTAAAATAGTATAAAAACCTCAATTTTCTAAGACATTTAATAGATATCTAGTAAACTCCAGTTTTAAATAATGGCAAACCAACAAAAAAAGGAACGTAAAATAAAAAAAGAATTATAGCCTTATGTCCATAAAAAACAAAGAAATAAATAAAATAAAAAAAAACATTACAGGCAAATGTCAGTTAATCCATACCTATATTATAAATTCGAAAGTAACTCTGTCTGTCTGTCTGTCTGTCTGTCTGTCTGTCTGTCTGTTACGCAATCAGGGCCAAACCGCTAATTCAATTGTAATAAAATACTCATACA
>DWQW01005715.1:0-17366 GCA_018249695.1 Heliconius erato demophoon
ATCTTGATCGAAGTTGAAGTTGAGAGGAAGTATCAGCGCCCAAGAAATGAAACCGGGTTTTTAGATAGGAAGGACTGAAGGGATTGTAAATTATGGTATAAAGGAGTGAAAGGATATGCAAGTTGCGTATATGAGATTAATAAAAATATATTCTCAAAAAATGTACATTATGGCGCAGTAGAATAGGGAATGCACACACGATGTGTGTGGCTTTGATCTCCACTCGGGGCAAAAAATATATTTTATAGAAAAAAGCTAAAAAGTTTCATACTGTATCCCACACTTAGCAACGTAGGCAGAAGGACCTGGAAACCTAGTGTTAAGATCTGTTCCCCACTTTTATTGAGTGTTGGAACTCAAAGCAGTGATTTGCCTCGTTACCTGAGCGATTAAATGAAAATATTAAATAGATGATTATATTTAAATTACCCCAAATTAATTTTCAACCCACTGTTATAGTTAACAAAATGAACGCTATAAACAAAGCACGGCGTTGTGTTCCGCCACCCAACACGCAATTTTTCATGGCCTGGTGAATAATGGAGAACACAAGATTCTCTTTATCTTTCTATGTGGCAAAAGCAGAGAACTGTATAAAAATCTTTAAAAATATTATTTGAATATAGTATAATATAAATGAAATAACAGCTGTGAGCGGATATCCCTGTGCCTGGCTAAACTTGTTTGAATAATCTAAAAATACCCTCTAGATCAATACACGATGTGCAATACAATAGCATCAGCTCTTGATCCAGCAGATATGACTGTTTTTTTTTATTTAATTTATTTTATATGTACGAGTATAAACATAATAGTAATTATATCACTTTTCTTTATTTTAAATAAAACAAGATACGAAATATGTTTTATCGGAGAGACAGTAAAAATAAAAATATCATATTCTGTTAAATAAATTGACATTACATTTATGTTTCCATTTCTTCGCTCATTGAGTTGCGTTGAGTTCTACCACTCAACACGCGATGCCTCCAGAATTCGGCAGAAAGTGGGGAACTCAGTGTCTAACACTAGGTTCCCTCTGCCTACCCTGCTGAGTGCGGGCTACAGCGATAAGCTGAGCAGCTGAGCAGAGCAGCTTATATTATGTAAAATTTAAATGTACTACAATTTCTTATGTTCACTCACAAACACCATTTTTTCTTAATTGCGCAAGATCTTGAAAATTAAAATAAAGAAGTTAATTGAGTTGGCTTATGGCGATGATGATGATATAAGATAAAAGATATAATAGACTAATTATATATATAAGACTAATTACAAACATTATATATTTTTAAGTTACCTATTGTATTCTATTGTTGGCTCTTTGACTATCAGTTTACTCCTAAATCTGCATCGATTCTGTATATTTGAATTTAGTGAATATGAATTTCCAAAAACTGTAATTAAATATGAGTTTCGAGCTGTTCCAGTTAAATTTTGCAATTTAGTTCTCAAAGGCTGTGAATGTCATGAATATGCTTATTTGTATTAACATTGTATTTTTATGTGTGGTACAAATCACTCACCAATATTTCCACCTGTGTTAGAAATTCTACTTTATTTTAACTGTAACAAAATTAATAATTAAAAAAAAAAACATTACAATTTTTTATTAAAAAGGCTTCGTACTTAGTACACACTCTGTATAATGTAAAATGTGTGAAATTTTCAACTTTTTTTTAATAAATGAAAACGGTATTAAATATGAATAGTTTACGTGTATATTATGATATGCTTAAGTGTACATAACACAATTATAAAGCAATTTTTATTTTGCTGAAAATATCAATAATAAATACAAGGTATTATCTATAACTGCGTTATTTTTTATTAAGAGATTTAAGTTTATAAAAAGCCCAATTTCATTCATTTCACTAATATTTGTATTAATTTGTGTATAAATGTGAATTATACACACGTACAGTCCGCGAGGCGTAGGCTGAGCTTTTTATTTATTGATTGTGTTATTAGTAAATTAAATTAAATCAGCTTCACGCTGTATCCCCCACACAGCAGAGTAGACAGAGGGAACTCGACGCCACGCTTTGCCTAGACGCCAGAGCGAAGAAATGAAAATATAAATGTAAATAAATATTTCATTTCCTCGAGTGGGATCGAACCCACAACCAGTCGATTTTACAGTCACACTTTGTGCCCCTGGGCCACGTATGGTCTGGCCTCTCGATAAAACACATTAAATCAATAAAATAAGTAGAACACACAGTACCATACATGCACGTTGTTATAGCAACGCGTATTATACGTGCTAATTGGTTCTCTAGTATAAAGTTAAATTGTTAAACGAAAACATTAAAACAAAACATATGAGAACAGCTTTGTGCTGACTTTTAAAAAGATCTAATGTTCTTTATATTTTCTTGAAATTCTTTATGATATAACCTTACGTTGTTATGAAAACAAATAATTTTATGTACGTACATAAAATTGTTGTAAAATCTCTTCTTCTTTAGTTTCAACAGTTTCTTTTTTATATTTTTTAAACATGTTTCATATTATAGGCCAGTCGTGGCGCAGCGGCACGAGGTGTGACTGTAAAATTGGTTGTGGGTTCGATCCCCAGTCGAGGAGATGAAATATTTATTAAAATTTATATTTCCAGTTCTTCACTCTGGTGTCGAGGTTAAGCGCGGCGTTCAGTTCTGCCACTCAACACGCAATGCCTCCAGAATTCGGCAGGAATTGGGGAACGGAGTGTCTAAACACTAGGTTGCCTCAGCCTACCCTGCTGTGTTCGGGATATGTCGGCGTGAAGCTGAAAAAAAAATTATAAAACTTCTATAAAGTAAACCCAAACAAAGTCGTAGGCAGCTTGTATTTGTTAGTATAGCTTCTTTGGATCCCTTTTCTCTTTAAGAAATCTCGAAGAGTTGAGACTTCTCCAGGTATCTGTCTAACAGATTATATTGAAAGTTAAGGAATTTTATATACTAGTTCTTTATTTTGATTTATGTTTTTTATCATCAGTGGTAGTATTCTCTTAGCGTAACACCAACGTAAGGGAAAATGTTTGTAAAAAAAATCTTTTAACACTAGATTCCTATTGCCTACCTTTGTCTTTATTTATTTATATTATTGCAACTAATTCGTATTTACAAAATAAATTCTTATTTCATTATTGAAATAACAAAACAAAATATATAGATTAGTTAAATCTACACTAACCGTTCCAATCAATTTCGTGGCCACTGTGCCAACGATGCCTAGAAAACCTGAAAAAGGAAAACCGAGAGCATATCGGATGCAGATATTACTCCATTTCTATTTAGCATACTCAATTTAAAGTTTAGATTACCTAAGGCCATCGTTGCAGTTATTGTTGTCTTTGTGGCCTAAGTTAAGGCCGTTAGATATAATTACAAATTATAGCTTATATTTCAAATATAAGCACATCTCTTTAAGTGTTCATAATTTTTTTTAGCATCACGCTGTATCCCGCACACAGCAGGGTAGGATGAGGGAACCTAGTGTTATGTTGCCGCGAAATGTTTGATGTGGATGGTTCTTGTCTTGATTTTGAATTTAGATATGACTAGGAGAAGTATTTTTATTTGCATAATTATCTAGTGGCAAAGATTTAAAGACTATTTATTTATTGCAATTAAGGTTGTTGCGAATAAGTATTGATTGAGGCCCTCGTGACGCAGAGGCACAAAATTGTGTACTATAACCGCAACGGCTGTAGATTCCATTCCACTCAATATAAAATATTTTAATTTCTTCCCTGTATTAACGATGATCGACATCTTTTTTTTGGCATGATGTAGGCGAAATGTTTTATAAACCTTTTTCCGAGATTCTTGTGCACCTTGTGCATTCTTGGGATCTCATTTGTTTGTTAAATTCCTAAAATACATGTATTGTGCTTAAGTTAAATCCAAATCAATGACAACACTCAATGCATCTTGATCTGATAGCATTTTGCTATGGCTTGCGTTTTCTATGAGATTCAAATATAGAGACATTGTATCTCGGTTAGCAAGCCTTAGTTTTTCCAAGAGTTTTGCTTCTAATTTGCCTCCTATGGAACGTAAGCCCTGAACTGAGATGAGATGTGTTCAAAGCCATATCCACTAAATTGCGCGGTATTTTTTTGCCTTTTCGTTGATTCTGACGAGTCCCTATAAGACACACAGGGTCTTCCGCGTGTTCCAAAATACTTCGATGGTGAGTTCTCAGGTGCTATTTCTTCTATGATTGGTAAGGTTAACAAATATTCAGAATCTACTTACTATATTACGTTGTTTTTTTAAAAAATCGAATCCTTTTTCCAGGACGTTTCTGTGCATCGTTTATGAAAGGAACGAATGAGATTTGAATTCTTTGAATGTCGCTGATAACAAAACAGATGTTATCTTCAGAGACATCATACTTTTCTTTAAGAAATATTGATGGCTAATATTAATTGCTTCAAGTTTTTTTCCTCCTTCATGTGGGAGTAATAATTCATGCTTGCAACACTTGAAAGTGTTAGCCATTTTGAAATTTTGTGAAAACACTTAACAATTACACGTTTTTTAGTAATTTTATTACTAATTTGTAATAGTTTTAATAAATTAATTCACTCTTTTTATATAATTTTATAAATGAGGGTATTGTGCATTTTATTGATTAGTAATACTGCAAAATGTGTGCAAAACGCTCTTTTATCAATAAATAACAATAATTTAATTGAAATTTACCGCAATCTATCGTTCCCTGACTTGTGTCGTTGTATAGTAATATAGTCACAAAATCCACAACATAATAATTGTTTTAAAATCTACATACTATAGGTTTTTTAAAATATATAACACTTTATACCTATTTGCAAATTGTTTTAAGAAAATGAAGTTAAAAATATAATATATGCGAACAACCTGAAATAGACATTCTTACGTATTAAAAAATTTCTCACAATAAAAAAAAAATATTCCAAATGTAATTCACGAAAAAATTATTCATTACAATAAAGGTCCACTATTATACTATTAAAAAAAATTGTGCGTCAGGGACGACTTTAGTAAAAATGAATTTTGATCTGTCGTTGTTCTACCATTATCCATAGTGTGGCGGCTCTGTTCTATTTTAGTTTGTAGTTAGTTATGGTGGCATAACCTTAATAGTTACATATTGTATCGTAATTTTTTTTGTAAATCTTGATGTCTTCTATAAAATATTAGTACATGACTTTGCTCTATTGTCAATAAGTTCCACAGCGTACGCGATATGAGATGTTTTTTTCGTATTTTTATTCACGTTAATCGTCTAATTGTAAAAGAATCTTCCAAATCGGTTCCGTAGTTTCCAGGCCTATTCAATTCAAATAAAGAAACAATTAAATTAGATTGTTTTTTTTTAATTCGTAATATCTACGCAATAACCAATCATTTTTTCCTAAATACACTTAAATAACATTAGATAAAAGAAGTAGCGGGCAATGCCGCGCAGGGCCAAAACTTACACTACACCAAGAAATCTAACGAATCTTCTATTCGAATAAGCGAAGAAAACCAAAGAATAAATATAAATTAATAATAAACAGCAAGTAACCACATAAAATTTAACAGTAAATCGAAAATATCTGAAAATTTACAAAAAGGTCTGCCTGTTCGAGTCTGCGTGTGGCTCGTAGGCTAGCTCATTTTGAATCAGTGATATCTCCTTAAGTATTTATTAAAATAATGTTCTTTAAAGTATAATTTCAATAAAGATGAAATGCTGAAGGTGATTATTATGTTTATTTTGATTAGGATGAATATCAAATTATAGAAAATATTTCTCTTCTTCCTCTTTTGAAAATAGTTTTCTTCGATGGCCACGTCCGTCTGGCCAACTGACAGTACCATAGTGTACCAAAATAAAGCCGGTATAGTGTTAATAAATAATAATATTATTTAGTTTTTAGCTTCACGCTTTTCCTCGCATATAACAGTGTAGGCAGGGGGAATTTGGGAACCCAATGTTAAGACGCTCCGCTTCCACCGAATTCTCGAGGCACTGCGTGGGGAGTGAGGGACTCAATGCCGCAGTTTGCCTCGTTAACAGAGTGGAGAAATGAAAATATGAAATATTTCATTCCTTCGAATGAAAATAGAATCCAAAACCGCTTACAGTCACATAAGACCACGAAGGTCACAAACTCACCACTAGGTTCTCTTTATCTATTATGTTATACGTGGAACAAAGCGTGAAACAAAAAAAAACAAATGTCTATACAAAAATATAAATCAGGGTTGCTAAAAAAAGGGTTGCTTAAAATCCTTGGATCCTTGAATAAAAGATAGAGTCAATTTAATATACTTTATTGATGATGTTAGAATCTACCACCAGTTCGGAAAGAAACCTCTGTCCTGAGAAGAACTGGCAAGAAACTCAGCGGGACCCTTATTTTTTTTAACATTTACAAAAAAAAAATACTCATTTTGACAGTTATATTTTGACAATATTATTAATTGTTCTACTTTTTAAAATTACAGTATTATTTTGAATATATGTGTATATGTATTTAGTATTCGATATAAAGAATAACTTTGTAATGTCAAAATTAATATACAATTTAGAAAAATTAAAGCTTGATTTTTTTAAATACTAACCTTTGTATACAGAATAATAGAGCCTCAAAGTTAATAGTATAAAAGTTGTACACTTTATATATATCGAAAAATATTAATGTCGTTAAGTATACTAAAATTTAAAAAAAAGTATAGTTTGAAGTTACCTTCAAGCGTTATTATATGTTGTTTGAATAAAATATGTTTCCTTTTAATCTTGAAAACCGATTTCGATGTAAATATTACTAATGTATAATAATTAACAATATAAAAACTTGTATATGAAAGAGAATAGTAGTACTATAACAGTAATATATGAAATGATATATAATTTCTTTAGTAGGAATTGTATTGTGATATTCCTACAAATTTTTAGCTAACTATTAAGCATCAATAACGCTGATATAAATGTTAAATTTATTCAGAAATATCTATTGTAAAGCTAATGAAGTTATCTGTATAATAGATATTTTCGTAGATTATTTTTTAACATTTATTTAATAAATTAAATTTATTAGTACCTACATGGTACCTACAGTAAGTATTTTAAATCTACAGCTTAACGATATTACATACGATAGTATATAACAAAAGACAACGATAGTTTCAATAGGTAAGGTGAGTGACGCTCTAACAATGCTGTAGCAAAATTTTGAAAAATCGAATACAAAATTAACTAAATATAACATCGAGACACAAATATGATGAAGAGAGATACTTATTAGAACGTAAGTGCAGATGAGAGAATGTCTGTATCGTGTGAAACGGAAGCGTCGCGAAGAATTGCGAAAGGATTTTGGTAAGCAAGCAGTGTTACAAACGAATAGTAATTAAATTATTAAAAAATTGATATATTAATCGATTTTAATTTTTTTTTATATGTAACTTCAAAATGTTCTGTACTGTAATGTTGGTACTAATGACTGAATTAAAAAGCTTTTACACAAGTGCGGTATCTATGAGAAAATATAGTTTAGAATACATAAAATAGTAATGATTGTTAACAAACGTGTGTACAGCTTCATATAACTGACATAAGAATGATGATTTTAAAATCAACATCAAATTTGAAATGAAACACATAGAATGCCAAAGGACACATGCCCAAAGCACAGTTAAAAGAAAAAAAAAACTTAGAAATGATCTTAAATTCCATTTTATACATGTAAGGTTGTAGTGCACTCGTTGCAATCTCAAAGATGACAAAATGATTAATTATTGCTGTTTTAAGTCCCCATAGACTCATATCGTATTAGCTAGTGAAAGATAAACTAACCAATTTGAAGATGAATCTATTTCAATTTGTTTATCGACAGCAGCCCCAGGACACAAGTACGACGGCGATTTTTATAAGATCTTCTACTCTTAGCACACTAAAAGTATTGTAGCTACTGGTTTGCTTTCATTTCAATTGTTCAAGCGTGATCAAAGCATAGTGTGTCAGTTCATACACTTTAGTAGAAGTAGTTTTAGAAATGCATCACTCACACAGATATAGATCAGGATGGGTACCGCCTACCGAACGCCACTATTGTTCTTCCATCTCCATAATAATCCCGCATCGTTTAATGTCAGTCAAGAATATCAGAAAGTCTGTTCTTTAATACACGTGCCCCAGTCTCTGTTTAATCAGGTTCAGATGAATTAATTTCGTGTAGTCACCTCAAATGTAATTGAAACTTCTAAATAACATATAATCCGTCTTAAACTCAAGTCAATTTATTGTCATACAATGAATGGGTTTCGGGTAGCCAAGGATTCCAAATAATTTATATAGTTTACTTTAAAATCACATGAGGGCAGAAGTTTTCCCTGGGTAACGCCCGGTATTCAATATATCATAATATAATGAAAATGCGGTACCCATCTTACTCTAAAGCTGTGACCACTCATCTAGACCTACTGAACCAATCATTGTCGAATGCTTACACTTATCGCTAGTTTAAGCTTTAAAAAATTTTTGTAATGAAATGGCGTCAAAGTTATTTTTTTTTTCATAGTAATAGATATAAATAACTAATCTTTTATATACTACTGTCGTTTTAATAGATTTTGACGATAGCTGACGATTAAAAATTAAACTAAAGTACCGCCACATGTCAAAAGTCATACTAAATAAAAATCTCGATACGCAGCAAAATAACTTCATCATTATGTGGTAAACAATCATTAAATGGCAATGAATATCTGTTTAAATCAAATGGATGATTTGTTACTAGTACTTGTCTATTAAAATAATTTTGAATATTTTCTTCTTTCTTCCGCATTTTGTTTTTCTTTTCTTCTACTTCTGAACGTAGAATGACTTTTCTTCAGGAGCATCTTCTGTATAATATATAATAGCTGATATTCTTCTATTATCTGAAATAACATAAAAAATATTAAAAAGATATAAAAAATAATGAAGGAGTGGGAATGGTGGAGGTTACCTTAAAAATATGGTATGAAAAACGGCACGTAGTTTTTTATTAAGTGACGAGTTATTAAAAATTTACTTAAATATTTCTGTACGGAAAATTTTAAAATATTTGGAAAAAACTTGAATCTAAAGGTAAATTATGACGAAGTTTCATCTCCAAAACGGCAAGAAATCATCGCAAACGCACTGAATTTAATTATATTTTATAGAGTTAACAATATCTTAATATTGATAACTTCTTTTATCTTTCTCTATGCACCATGCTATGCACCATGCTATGCACCAACCAATGATATGAAACTCAATTTTCATAGCATTGTGTTGAGTATCCGTACTCAACGCTGCTTTTTGTCTTGTTATTGTTAATTGAAAGTAATTTATTAACCTACTAATTAAAGGTTGCGGGTTCACAAGGTTCGGCGTTGAGTTCCGCGACTCATCAAGAAAGAAGAACAACAGAACTTCCCTCTGCTTTCCCTGCTACGTGCACGTGCAGGACACAGCGTGAAGCTAAAAAAAAGGTAATAGTAAAATAATATTTTAAATGGAAACTGAAGATATTACCTGTGTTTTATAATTAGGAATATCATCTTTTCTCATCGTTATATTCAATTAAAATTGTCAACTTTCTTTTTCGTATTCTTTATTTGTTATTTATTTATAGACGCTTCTGTTTCATCTCGTTAGCACAAAACAATCTCGCTGGAAATATACCAAGTCATCATTAATTGCCTTTATTAAGCTATAGTTTTTTGTAATTTTTAAGTAAATTTAAATCACAAAAGTATCAAGAACTAATATAATAAACAAGAAATAAAATCAATTTTACTATATTTTGAGCGAAGTAACTTACCAATGCACACACTAAGCGCCTTCGTTTTGGCGAATTCTCAAATGGATATTTTTGAACTTTGACTTTAAAAGAATTAAGAAATGATCATGGCGTAGACATCACATACATAGTTAATAATTCTCAATAAGTTGAGATTCTGAAAATGAATAAAACATTAATAAAGAAAATATTAGTTAAAAAAAACCTTTTTAAAAATAACCTTTGTAAGTATTATTTTACATTTTAAGCCCTTTCATTTGACATCCATATTAGGTGGTTGTATACAAATTTTTAAATCCGTCATTTTGTCGCGGCGGCCATTTTGGATTAACAACAATATTAGTAATTAACAACAATATTATTAACAACAATATAGTATTAGTTATATGTAATTTCATTGTCATCAAAATCAGTTTTGAATGAAGTCGTAATCCAAATCTCAGCTTAATCGGACACTGAGAAGTGGGTCAAATTGAGCTTGCAAAATTTCATATCCACTAGCACTTTAAATCGAGTAAAAGCTTCTTAAAAAAATTATTATAAGATTTTAAGTATCGAAGATAAATTTAATATTGAACATGTCGGGACGCAGCGTCACAGTTTAACTATAAACGCGATGCTCCTCGTTCTGGTAACAAAACAAAAATACGGTGTTGAGTTCCGCCAATCTACACGCAATGTCTCTAAAATTAGGCAGAAAATGGGGAATTAAAACTTAAAACGAAATTGCCTCTCCCTACTTTAAAATGTTGTTTATATTAAATCATGTTTGAACCTTAAGATTCGTTACCTTGCTTGTCTATTTCTAGTAGATAATTTGTTTCGAAACACGAAGTAGGTACTTCAACTTGCACTTCACTTGATGATGATGGCCGACTGTTTTCTTGATGATGATGACCGACTGTTTTCTTGATGATGATGGCCGACTGTTTTCTTGGTGATGATGGCCGACTGTTTTCTTGATGATGATGACCGACTGTTTTCTTGATGATGATGACCGACTGTTGTCTTGATGATGATGGCCGACTGTTTTCTTGATGATGATGATGACTGACTGTTTTCTTGATGATGATGGCCAACTGTTTTCTTAATGACGATCGCCGGCTGTTATCTAACCTGTGACTTATCTTAACATCCTACTTACAGTATAAATGGGAAAAAAATGTAAAATGATATTTTATTACGATGCATGTTTGTTTCCCTTTCACGTAAAAATACGTATTATATGCTTGACCTTTTAAGCACCTTCCTTTTAGTAAACTTTTTAAGGGTTCAGTAACTCAAAAGGCAAAAACGGTACCCTTATAGGATTCATTTTGTTGTATTTCAAGACCATTTGTCTCAACACCGCGTAAAGGTATACCCAATATCTATCTATGTCCTTAGTGAAATAAAGCTTCTAAGTCAACGTAATAAGCCAAAAGATATGAGCGTAATATGTGTAATCATAACCTTTATAAGTTATATATATATTGTACTTCCCGTGAATGACCTACAGTCATGAACCTATTTCTTAAAATTGGTACGGAAGCCTCGTTGGGCGAGTCCGACTCGCACCTAACCTCTTTTTTTTATTACCCTCAATTTTACTTGTATTCAACCGATTATATATCAGTTATTATATATTATAAGAACTATATATTACAATTACTTAGAATAAAAACGCAACTTAGAGTCCCAAATGATGCACTGGATGATTTATACGATGATGACTTGAACGATGCACTGAAACAGCAGACTTGCAACTGCTAACGATGCATCTGAAACTGAATAGATCTAAAATTAGTTGAAATGTGAAGGTAAGACATTTATTTCCTTAATCTAAAGTATATATGACTTCTCGCTTAGTTCACTATTCATATATTGTGTTGCGGAACACAACGCCGTGCTGTGTTTTGTTACTAAATAGTTATGCTCTGAGGTGGGAGTCTAACTCAAAACTGTCGCGCTTACAGTCATATGTGGCGATATTTTTAAATGTAGTGTATTTACTCATAAAACATCAATTTAATTTTGTAGTTAAGATAATATATGTACGTACGTACATATTATAATTATATTTTTTTAAATATAGATTATACAAGACTGATTGGTTTTCACAAGATTTTTAAAGAAATATGTAATTTTTTTTTATATTAATGATGGGCTGTTATTTCTTAATATTAAGTGTATCAAGGTGAGAAATCGCATAGTCTGTATAGAAATATATATAATAAGCATCCATATATATCTTTCGCTAATAAAAATATAATGTATAATGATGTCGATTAATATAATAATATACAATGTTCGCGTCGCCGTCTCAATATGACAAAGCAATGTTAAAATTATGAATATTTGAAATTAAAAAATATATGTAATACCTAAAAAAATTGTTATAGTTGGCCCATAATAGTTAGATATCCCATAGCATTTCGTTGAGGATCTTCACTTGCTTCCTTCTTATTATAAATAATCTCTTTCTTCTTCCCTTTCTTCACAGATTTTAATATTTACTGAAATCATTATACAAATATATTACAATTACGTAAATGAAAAAAATATAAAAAATTGTGGAAATTATGAGAAAATATATGAAAAAATAAAGAAATTTATAATGAAAATAAAAGAAAGAAATGCATGAACGATGATGATTGGTGCCGTTTTGATACTAAAATATGTATGAAACATGAAGTTGAAGTATAAATGTGAGTGAATGCGTCGTGATTATAAAAAAGTAAATTTTCTCTCTCATTACAGACGTACTAAAATCTCAAAAAGGAAATATTAATATGTAAACACGCAAAGAAATATATTATATAGTAATGTAATGACAGATGTCGTTAAAATGAAAAAAATAAGTGAAACAGCTAAACTGTATTATGGGTGCTCGATGTTTCTTATGAAATAATAATAATGAAATATGTAATATGAAGTAATATTTAAAATGAAATATGAATAAATAGGTTATATTGTTGCCACCATGTAACTTAATAGGGTTAGGAAGCGAATTAATGTGCAATCAACTGTTAGAAAGTCATATAGTCTAACAGTCTCTAGGCTCGTCGTGATATCATATCTCGAAATCAGCTAATACCATCAAATTCAAGAAAATCCACGTGAATAGATGTAACCAGTGGGTGCCACCAAGTTATATTTACGGAATGAAAGAAGTGATGAATGTATCAATGCCAGTGATAAGAAGAAGTGAGCGAAATGAGTCGATAAGATGGGTGCCATGTTTTTATGTTTCATTTAAATATGTGTTCATGTATAAATTCGAGATGATAATGATAAAATTGAAACGAGAAAAATAAATAAATGAAAAGGATACATTGTTTGTATTTATCGCCACCTGTTCAAGGAATATTACAATATATAATTCAAAAATTAAGTCATAAGTACATTACAAATACATATGGAAAAAATATATAATATATGGATAATATGTGGACTATCCATATTTATATTTATATTGTTTGAAAAAGTAGTCATCTGGTGGTATCCAGCCTTGTTATACGAACTACTGTTCCGAACGTACACATAACAGCGACAACAAGTACTTGAAGTTGATTTTATTATTCTTTAACTTGTATAATGCTTCTTAATTTCTATGTTGTGCTTCGATGTGATCTTCATATGTTTATATCTTGATTTCAGCGACCAGGATTGATGTGTTTGTTGACGCGTATTATTAATAAATATAAGAGAAGGAAAATATATATTAAAAAAAAATTCATATGTTCCTCCTGAAGACATATAAAAATATTTCTGGATATGACAAGTGGATTATCAAGGCTAGATTTAGGGATGGGCGATGGATGATGATGAGTAGAAATTGAAAAAAAATAGAAGCAAAATCAGAACTCATTATATTTGAAAATATATATTATAGTTACTTTTTGGTAATTATTTAACACGACAGAAATTTCTTGTATGCATTGAATTCAAAATTTACTAAAATGATTACTATTTAGCTTGCAACTCCATGAATCTAGCTATGGTTATATTTACATAGTGAAAAATGTTTTGAACGATATAACTATTTAGAAGTACATGAGCTGAGGCTGATAGTATATATAGATATATAAAATAATAATAAAAACATTCTCCACAAGAAAAAAAAAATATATTTATTGTTCTAATTATTTAATTTATTGATTAAAATATATAATGAATAATCATTTTGATCAATTAAATAATTAGATCAAAAAATAAAAACGAATCAAATATTTGACATATTACTTTATAACTATAATTGAATAAATAAAAAAATATAAATTTAAAATAAGACAATCGGATGTCATACTTATTGAACATCACTCGACGTCATTTCAGATTTATATATGAAAAAAAAAATGTAATAATTATAACGTGTATGTAATTACAATTAAGGAAAATAAAAAAAATAATACAATTTCAATTATAAATGAAATGCATAAAAGGTCTATATACACTGCTAATATAGTGTACAAATATATCATGAAAATCCTTGTGAATAAATTCAAAAACCGTGTATGTGATTGTGTAGTTACTGATATTAACGTCCAATATAATTATGTATATAATTTATAAAAAAAATATATTTAAAAAATCGATATGATTTTTTTCTGTGACAAAATCGATTTATAACTTGCCAAAAATAATAGCAAAATTACGAATTCATAAAGCCAATAACAATCGATTAAATATATTTTATAATAATATATTTTCCTTTATAAGCCACACTATTTATTTAAGGGTTAATTTTAGTTCATACACAATTATACATACAATATTTACAAATGAAATTATTTTTACATATACCTATAAATACACCGTATATGGGCTGGTAAAAGTTATATCAATTTTGATATAAAATTAAGATATTTATATGAATTAGCTTTCGCGTGTAATTTTGAGTCATAAAAACTTATATTTCAGTTAAACTTACCTTTTTATACGACGGTTACTTACCAACGCGGACAGCATCTACTCACCCCCGCGGCGGCTGGATAGGAAAGAGCGGTTCGCCGGGACTAGGCAGATATCGATTTCCATGAAACGTTCAGGAATCTTTTAACAGCGTCTATATGAAAATATTTATTTCTTTTTATATTTTACTATAAAAAGGATTTGTTTTAATTAAACATACTATATCATCTTATTATTATATTAAAACGGCCATTATTTTTGAAGAAGAAATGTTTTGGTCTATCATATTTGAGAGATACAACGTTTTGAATGCCATTGGTTACATGGTTCAAAATAAAAGTAAAACTTTGATATAATCAATTAATATTAAGTTAATTTAAAGTTAATATTCATTTATATATATAATACGATTCCTGAACGACCAAGTGAATAAACATAAATATGAACAAGCAATAACGCATCCCTCAAATCAATACTCCCCTCCTATGCACCCAGACAGGATGCATCTAGATACATTTAGTATATACTATCGGTACTAAAATTTTGGGTGTGGTCCCTTTGTTTAATTGAACCAATGAATTAATATTTTTTTCTATATTTATATATATTAATATTATTATTTCGTACTATTATTGAGAAAGAAGTTGGTATCTCAAAATTTTTATCTCATCTACAAAATAATAATTTAAATATAAAAAAATATATATATAATAATAAAATCTAAAATATAATCTGAAGATGGTTTTTTTAGATATTTATATATATTTTATTTATAACACTAAATTAATATTTTTCTATGCTTAATATTTATTTGACGGAAACAATGATTTGTTAATAAATTTACTACTACTATTTATTTATTAACTATTATTAAAAAATATTATATTTAATTTTTAATAATAGTATTTACTTTATTTAATTTTAGTCAAATATAGTAATTTAATATAAAAATATAATATAATAATATTTTATTATAAAAATATAATATTTCTAATAATACTTATTATTATGTCGCAATATATATGTTTTTTCTCATTTTCCTGTTGACTTTTTATAATTCGAAAATGCACTTTATTTTAATTAAAAAAAATATATTTTCACGGTTTTTCCCACATAATGGTAGGCAGGAGGAATCTTTTGTTAAGACGAGTGTTTTAACGTTCCCAAGTTCCCATCCAATTTTTGAGACATTGCGTGATGAGTGGCGGAACTTAACACTGCACTTTGTCTACTAAGGCAAAGAAATAAAAACAACTCTCTACGCCAGGGCAACTAAAAATATTTTAGAAGCTATGTTTGTTTATAAAAATTGACTTAAATATTACTAATATAGCTATGTTTATTCTTTTTAATTGAAGTTTTATTTCTTTCGTATTTTTTTATTATTTTCGTTGCGTTCAAGTATAATATAAAATTATTGTTGAAATTAAGACAGTGTCTCTTTATTATGGCATACAAGAGAAGGGCTTTCAAATTTTGTATCTGATTGATTGACTAGTAGCTAATGTAAATGGATATAGGCAGTTGGATACAAAATAAATTTAATTAAAAAAGATATATATTTTATGTATTTAGGTAAAACATACATAGAGGCAAAATATAAATTGAATACTTCTATAATTACTCTAATAAAACAGAATACTACAAGAAACTAAGAAACATGATAAGTAATAAACAAAATATTTGTTTGACACTTAATTGCAGTTTTAAAAAAAATTAAATCACACATTATCATGTATTAAAAAGTTTAATTTATTTCAGAAAGCTCGAGTGGCTGAATTGTAAACTTTGAAGGGTCCCACCTTTCATGTCCTGGCTCCTTTACCAAACCAACTCAATAATACCATATTGTTGTATTGATTGATGCCCAGGCTTCTTAACCAAATTTCAAGATGATATAATAATAATTACCAGTGAATCATTTCGTAACTCAACACACAATGCCTCCAGAATTCGGCAGAAAGTGGGGAACGGAGTGTCTTAACACTAGGTTCCCTCTGCCTACCCTGCTGTGTGCGGGATACAGCGTGAAGCTGAAGCTGATCATTTAGTTTCTTAGATTTTATAACTTATACAGTTACACAGCTACAAATTGTGCTTTTAAAAGCGTGTTATTAAATACGGGAATCTTTTCAATTGTCATTAAAATTCTTCCAAACTTGTTCAGCGATTAAAATCCTTGAAATTGACCCGCGGCCAGTTTTATGTGAATAGATGGTTAGGGTAAAGTTTTTATCATGGTTGCCCCTTTATGGTAAGAAAGAAAAGAATTTGTATGACATATAATTGAGTGGATTAAGGTCAAGTTCATCCTTTAATACAAAATACTTTATAAATATGTATTTTTTCTTGATCCTTTAAAATGAGTTAACCAAGATTTTTAGTGGTGCAGGGTGTGTGCCTGTAATGCTCGTCGGGTATTTGTTCGACTTGAATTATTATTTATTAATATTTTGTTAAACAGCACGAGCAAGTTTATTTTAGTACATTAAAAGACTATGTTATTATCAATTTAATTATACATAATAGTATTGACACTATTTGGTAAATTGAGTAGATTCATTAACTTTATATATTTTATAAGTTTAACATATAAGAAGTACTGTTAAATATCACTAGCAACACTGTATAGAATTATTCAATTTCCTTTTGAGTAACTTTTATTTTA